>CM039476.1:5237542-5468787 GCA_022433065.1 Begonia loranthoides
GCTGCTTGCAGGCGCTAGGCTGCACGCACTGCAGATGGGCCTTCGGGCCTTTTTGAAAAATAGCATTGTTTTGCATCCTTTAACTTGTGTTTACTCTTTTATCTCTCCTTCAATGCTTAACAAGCTTTTCAAGGCCTTTGGTTCATGGTTTTTGGGCTCCCGTTATCAGACTTTTCTCACAAAAATTCGTGGTTCTTCCTTCACTTTCTTTGTCTTTGTTTTTGTCTTTAGGTCTCCAATGTCTCCAAATGAATCTTGGTCTTTGTAGCTTTCTCGGATCACATCATATGGTGAACAAGTATTTTATCTGTAATGATTACATGTGAAGAGTTTTTATAAATCAGACTCGCTACATCTTATCCCACATGTTTTTCATATTTTTAATAGCCAGATAAGATGTAATCATTTATGCTTGAATTTATCAATGCTCGTTTCTTTTGTGTAATTCAGTTTTGGCAACTTTGTGGACTATATTGGCTGCAACGTAATTCTACAGTTTTGCAAGTTTTGGGAACTTTGTGGACTATATTGGCCACAACGTAATTCTACACTTTCGTATGAAAAAGTGTGAAGCATTTTCCATTTTGTGGGAGAGTAATAAGAATTATCCTTTCTAGTACATTGTACTTGGAAAGATATGTCAAATCTTTATTTATTTTTTCACAGTGGGAGATATTTTTCTATTAGGAATTATCCTTCTGGTACTTTTCAAGTGGAAAGACATCAAAGTCTTAACTTGTATCTTTTATTTTTTCAAAGGGAGAATTTGTTATCCTCTCTTCTTTATACGTATTTTATATCAACATACACCTTCTCTCTCACAGACAGAGATCATTAATGACTCGTAAGTTGGCATATAGACTTGGAATAAACGATGGTTACAAGATGTGTTGTATGATTTATTACCTTTGCGTAGTTTTTATTCATAGCTTCCTGGACTAGGTTGCATGTGATGACTGATACATTTATATTCTATGTTCATTGCAGGTGGCAAAAAAGACTGCACTAAAAAGTAAGACTATTTTGACTGACATTGAGCGATGGCAGAAGGTATTTAACACTTGAGCTACAATTTTCTTTCTTTCTAATATGTTTTCAAAATTTTTACTTCATTTTTTCAACATTCAGGGTGTTGCGAGCACTGATGGTAAGATTTTGAGCCATGTTCATTGAGCTAGTTGAATGGATGCTTCACTTGTCTCACATTGGTATTTAATCTTTTAGTATTTGGAGTTCCTATTGAGCTTACTGTACAACGGCAACAATCCAGCCAACCAATTCCAAATATTCTTGTCAGATGTGCTGATAGTCTTATATTATCAGGTATTCAATTTCAAAAGTGATTCATCATTTAAATAATTTTTTCTGGTCAGCTTTCAACCAATAGTCGTTGTATCACTAATTTTTTGTTTGGTTTGAGTTTTAGGATTAAATTCACCAAACCTATTCAAAACAGATGGAGATAGAAAGGTCATTCAGCAATTGGTCTCAATGTATAATCAAGGTGAGGCGAACATTGTATTATATCAGGTTTAGCCCACTGATGTACGATTAGCAAGATGTTATAACTTCGTTAAATTTGGACACAGCAGATTCAAATGCATTGTTACCGGAGGGTGTAAGTCCAGTTGATGTTGCTGCTCTTGTTAAATGCTACCTAGCCAGCCTCCCCGAGCCTCTAACAACATTTGATCTTTATAATGAGATCAAAGAAGCTCGCTCCAGTGTACATTCAATGAAAAATGTATTGAGAAGACTTCCAAATGTGAATTACATGACCTTGGAATTTATAACTGCATTACTTCTCCGACTTAGTCAAAAATCACTTATAAACAAGGCAAGCTCTCTCTCATACAATAATATGAGATATTTTTGGATTTGTGTTTTCTTTGTAGCCAGTTATTTGTTTTTTGTATTTTATTTCCTTTACTATGTAAGCGATAAATTAGTGCTTACTTTTGAAGAAGGGGAAATAAATAAAAGATCTATGTTTTCCCTGTAACTTTATTAGCACGTTTGATAACATTTGTATTCAGATGGATGCTCGAAGCCTAGCAATGGAAATGGCTCCAGTTATTATGTGGCAGAAGGAACAGAAACAGGAGTATTATCGTCAATACTGGAGTACCAAACCTTCTTCAAAAAGAACATTGGATCCACCATCTTGGGACATGCTTACTGGTGCGTTTGATCTTGCCTTAAAGTTGTTTTTGTGTTATTGTCCACTGAATAACTATTTGAACTGCACAAGTTCTATAATGAATCATTCAAGCAACCACAAAATAAAGTGATAAATTAGCTTAAATCTCAAATATTTAAGCTATTGGGTTGAAGTTAATGTAATCATTACATATTTTTTAACATGCCTCACATATTAGCCAATTTTTTTATTTGTTCTTACACGTAAATATTTTAATTTTTGAACGGAGTAACTTGAGGATATGTGGATTTAGATGGTGGATGTCGTGCCCTGATAACCATGATAAATTTAAGTGGTGAAAAAATTAATTTAATTCTTCATATATTTTCATCATAAATTTATTCAATATTTTTTGTAAATTTATTATTTAATGTGCTTCCTTTATTTTACAGTGTTCTATGATTATATTATATGGTTGTTACATGCTTAGATTACGCGCAATATTCTTGTTTGTAATATTAATTCGAACTACAATGAAATGGAGCATAAGGATTTCTTATTTGTGCACTTCAACACTTTTTTTTTGTTTTAAAAATAAAGTATGAAGATTTATGTGAATTGAAAAAGAAAAAAAGAAAACTGAATTTTTATGTTTTTTCTTTTTTTTTTTTCTTTCTGGTTGCATACAGAAGAAAATGAAGGTTCGGATGCATCCTCCTCTATCCCATTAGATGATGGCATGCCTATTGACTTTGGTTCTATTGAAGTAGTACAGTGTCTCATTGAACATCACAATGCAATATTCACTGATGCAAACGAGACAATCTGGCGATGAATCGACTTTGTTTTTAGCTCATATTGTCCAAACAGGTTAGTATGGAAGTCTTCATATTGCCAAAATATTAACAGAATAAAGCATGTACATGTCTACAATTCTCACCATCTTTATGAGCTTTCTGAAACTGGAATTTCCTTTAATCTTTTTGATATTTACAAGTTCTTTTTGCTCGCGAGTCTTGGTTTACCGGCAGATACACTGGAGTAGTGTAGTTCAGAAAAAAATAGGATATTACCTGCTTATTATTATTTTCAAATATTTGGTCAATCTTAAATATACACTCTAAAGTTGCACTCATTGGTTATTACGGCTAATATTATGATTTTTGTTAACATAGAGATGGTTATATTAATCAACGAATCACTTAATTATATTAATCACTGTTTAATTTAAGAATGTCTAAATTAAAAATATGACTTTAGTATAAGTCTAATTCTATTTATTGTGAAATGAACTTGCCATAATAAGCATGTCAATGTGATGTAACTCGCTCATAAAATTGAATTTTAATGTTAGATCCTTAAATGTGACATTTTATAAATACACCAAAAAAATCAAATGAATTTCTGATAAAAAATAAATAAATAAATAAACGCAGCAGATAAACTACAATCCAAATGAAGCGCATGTAAGTTAGCCTCATCGCTAGACTTGGGGTCGCTTCCTTGGTCTAAGAAAGTCAGGCCCAGGTTTGGCCTAAATCTAATCCAATGGATAATTTGTTGGACAATTGTTCAAGTCCAACATCCCTAGATCATAAAGTATGACTCAAGGTTTGGTATGTGACGTCTAGACTATCGGACAGGCATGCAGGCAGGGCCTACATGTCTTAGTGAGCCCTATAACATAGGGGTCATGATTTGAGATAGTGGCGTTGTGACCATGGTGATATACATGTTTGGAAAAATGACAAATCAACTATCGTAGTTTTAAGTTAATGACAAGTCAATCACTATAGTTTAGATTTTAACAATTTAACTACTAACGTACGTGTAAATGACAAATCAACCATCGTAGTTACGTTCTCCGTTAAAACGTAGTCGAGACGTCGTCGAGGTTTCCCAGGATGCCGCCGCTGTGTCTTAGGACGCCTCGGCGGTGTCCCGGGATGCCGCAGCGGCGTCTTACATAGTTTAAAGTTAAACATGTTAAATTGCAGATTTGAGAGCTTAGACGATGGATTTAGGGGTCGAAACAGGGGGTCATGGGATAAATCACATAACAGGGGGTCATGGGATAAATCACATGACAGGTCATAGATCTCTGAGAGAGCTTCGATTTGATACCTTCTGCGTCCAATTCTGATATTCGTAGCGAAAGTTATGGTCGTTTGAAGTTGAAGAGGTCGAAAATCTAATAAAAACATTGATTTTGAAGGAGACCGCAGGGGTGTCGTGAGGACACCGCAGGGGAGTCCCCGGACACCGCAGGGGCGTCCTCACGACACCCCTGCAGCCTCCAGACAAAACTTTGTGTTTTCCTTCGCAACACACGACACCGCTGCAGTGTCCTGACTAATTTTTAACGGCGAACGTCACTGCGATGTTAAATTTGTCATTTTCTCATACGTTAGTGGTTAACTTGTTAAGATTTAAACAACAATAATTGACTTGTTATTGACCTAAAATCACGATGGTTGATTTGTCATTTTTTCTATATGTTTTCTTGTACAGGTTTTGGCACAAACCCCCAACTCTAAAGCCGCTACGCAAACAATCCAAGTGGCGGCCTTGGACTCTAAAGCTGCGTTGCAACCTATGCAAAAAACCTAAATAGTCTTACAAATGCATTGGGCCTCGACGCTATTTGGTCTCGTGATGTTGGACAATCCTGCTTGTGGCCCGTCTTTTGGGTTGTTACTTTAGAATTTTTTTGATAAAGAATACCAGTTGAATTATAAATTAACGCGAGGTTCAAGATCAGATCAGACAAAACCTGCCTAGAGAAATTAATATTTTATTAATTACGTGGCTAAGGTGCTAAATCGACCGAGAGTCCTTGGATCATATATGTTGTGAATGTATATTTACATGTTGTATTCATTTTAAGTCCAGTATCGAATAATAAATAAAGGTTTTGGGGTACAAAGGTGCTAAAGGAAGAAGAGAATAAGATAGATGAGCCGAAGAAGATTAAAGGTTCACAGGAGTGCAAGGTGAGTTCGACCAAATATACTAAACTTTTATTGTGAATAAAATTTTTACTTGTCTATGTATCGCAGAAATTCTAAGGATTGGTTGAAAGAAAACTTAGGATTTATTGGTATTCCCTCAAAATGAATACAATGCAGCTTTCACAAAGAAACAATAGATGCAGGCTATTTAGTTTGTTTAGACTCTGAAAGTGGTTGGAATCAATGGGGTCCATTGAGACTCCTAATTTTGGAACTTATCATTTCTTCTGATTAATTCACGCACTGTTGCGGTTGTCAATTTTCAAAAAGAAAAAATGATACAAAATTTGAAATAATTGGATAAGAATCAATAATCTAATTATTTTCACGCCATCTAATTTAAAATTCACAAAATACAAGTCTTGATGTGGTGGTGGTGGTGGGGGGTTGACTTCAATTAAGAAGACGTGGTTATGCTGGATTTCAAGACGCGTGTAAAACATAAAAGTATGCATACAGTTATTAGCAATCATTCTTTTCTTATTATTAATATATTTAACCGCAAGGTACAAAAACAAAAAAAGAAAATAACAAATCAACTATCGAAATTTGTGATTAATGACAAGTCAATCACTATAGTTTATTTTTTAACAAGTTAATCACCCACGTATGGTAAAATGAAAAATCCACCATCGCTGTCCTTTAAAAAGCTGACGGGGCCCCACAAATTTTGGCCTGGACGCCGGTGTCCAGGCAATTTTGGCCGGCGTCCAGGCCCAGCCAATTGGCCTCTACCCCACCCTAATCATTTTCCCTTTTTAAAAAGGGAAAATGAAAATTAGGGCTCTCTCACACTCTGCCCTCTCCCTTCCCGAATCTCACCCTCTGCTCTCTCTCTTCTCGAATCGGCAACTCCCTTCTCGAATTAGCGACACCCAAAGTAGTCCGACTATCGCGCGGCAACTACCACACGAGTCCGACGACCGAACGGCGACACCCAGACGAGGCCGACGACCGAACGACGAACGATGCTCTTCTTCTGTTATCGGATCTTGCCTTTCTCTTGATCTCGCGGTTCTTCTTCCACTCTCGGTTCTGGCCAATCTGTCGATCTCGGTATTTCTTTTCCGTTCTTTAGTCATTTAATTTGTTTTGATGGTATGGATTTGTTAGTATTACTCTGTCGAATTTTCTAGTTCGGTGATGATAGATAGTCATTGTTAGTTGGTTTGGATCTGCGATCAATCAATGCTTTAACTGTTGTCTGTTGTCGTTTACTGCCTGTGATAGAGTGATAGTTTCTTGTGATAGATCCCTGCACTCTGTCTATTTTTCGTTGTCATTTCTTTGTTATTTTCTTTTTTACTTGGGGTTTGTTAGTTGTTTTTAGTTTTGTTATAGATGACTAGACAATCGGTGAAGGAGAAATGGTTACGAAAAAGGGTTAAGTCTAAAAAATTTTTGTTGGATGTTGTTCAGTTGTTGTTTTACTCTTTTAGAATCTGAATTTTAGAATTTGGATTGCCTACCGGGTTGTGGTTCGTTGACTCTGTTTTATTGTTGTGTTTTTGGTGGTTTGTTGATTTCTGTTGTTTTATTATTTTCAATTTTTGTTTGATTGCATTTTTTATTACCCAAGAGACGATTTGAGGAAATACTGTTATGCTAACTTAGACATGTTCTGTGGGTTATTATATTGCAGGTTGGCGAATTACTCTCAACGATCAGAATGCAATCCCGGACTAAGAAATTGATCACGAAGCGTGGGAAGGCAACGGTGGAGGCCATTGAACCCGTTCAAACCACGGCGGTGGAAGCCGTGGCAGTGGAAGATGTTCAACCCGGCGGTGGAAGACAAAGAAACCGCCGAGCCTGAAGAAGGAGAAGCCAGATGCTCATTGGTCCGGTTCCAACCTGTTAAAGCAGGTTCAAGGTCCAAACTATTCTGGAACGCGAATTGCGAAACACGATATTTAGAAGATATACAAAACCGTAGAATTATTGTGTCCAAAATAGTAGATTTGGACTCTTTCGTAGGAATGGGAATTGATCGTATGCTTGAAGCTGCTGGATTAGCCGTGTTGTGCCGGATGAGGGACAGTTAGTGCGAGAGAGTTATACGATTGTTTTACGCAAATTTGAGAATGTCCACCCAACCATTACAGCTGCGGACATATGTTTTTGGAAGGGAGTTGAGGTTCACTTTCAACGATGTAAACATTATGCTTAGATGTGTACTGGAGGAGCCAAGCGATGAATATTATCATATGGCTTGGGAGCCACCATTCGTCAAACAAGGAGGTGGGTTAGCGGTGCTTAGATTGTTGCACCGGGATCCCGAGGTTGTCGAGTACATCGAGACCTTGTTAGCAGCATGGATCTCTATATGCTAGAGAAGATGTTCACGGAGAAAAAAGTGGACATCAGATATATCATCATGAGCCACATGCAAGAGGTGCTCAACAACTCGGCGAAGTCCCTGCCGTACAACTGGCTCATTTAGAGTATCGTTGAGCAGTTTGGGATATCCATCCCAGAGAAAGAGCCGAGAATTGAAGAGTCTGTCAATGACATGTACAATAATTCATTATTGGACCGAATGGGTATCACCCAAACTGGAGGGGAATGGTTCCGCAAGCCCAAGAAGCAAGTAGCACATCCACCCCTCTTAGAGCCTAAGCATTCAGTCCCTTCGCATGAACAGCCTCCTCCTCCTCAGTCATCTCACTTTAATTTGACGTCTGAGGAGACGTCCGCCTAGATGAGCAGGATGGTGGAGCTCCATCATATGTCGACGACCTAAATGCAACTGATGGAGGAGCAGCTGCAAATGCAACAAGTCCAAATACAAAGAGCAAAGGAGCTCGCAGAAGAGAGGTGGGGCATAGCACAACAGTGGCATATGCAAGCAGCAGAGTGGCATCGTGAGGTGGTGGCAGGCCTTTAGACAGGTGTGAGGCGATAAGCCCGTTCAGCAACCGCGTCATCGTCCTCTGACGCACCAGATGCCACATTCCGCTTGCAAGTTAATTACATTGTACGCGAAGTCCACTTTTTACTTTATTTGTGTTTCATGTAATGACGTGTTGTTAATTTGCAGCGCCCCCATCGGAAGCCGCCAACCTGCTCCTCTAGTCGTGCCTCTCGAGCCTCCGCCCCTTAAAACTATGCGCGTGGTACATCTTTCATTTCGTTATATATGTGTGTTCATTCATGTTTATGCTTTGTTAGGGTGACCATTTTTTGGCATTTTTGTTGCAGGCTCATGATTTGATGCGTATGTTCAAGGAGTATGTGCATGCAAATACTCGTAAGAACATAGAGACATGCGCAATTCTTGGGGGAAAGCTGACCGACGATGAATACGTCGTCAGTGCTATCATCTTCCCGGAGCAGCACGGAACGTCAGATACGGTGAGAGGCCTTTGTTGTGTGTTAGTGTATAAGAATTTATCTTAGTACTCATCCGAACTTATATGTAGTGCTGTACGATGGAAGACGCAGACGCAGCTGTTTTCGAGTATCAACAAGAACACGATCTACTCATATTAGGATGGATTCACGTAAGTAACCATCTCGCTTCTCCGGGTTGTTGTTAATGTTTACTAATATCATATAATGCGTTGTTTACATTGCAGACACACCCGAAACATGATTGTTTTATGTCATCCGTTGACCTGTACACTCAATTCGCTTACCAGCGATTGCTGCCAGAATCAATCTCCATCATCATAGCTCCCACTGACAAACAGCGGTATGTATTTTCCCTTGTGTAAATTCTTAATATTGCTTTCCACGTATTTGACCGTCAATTGTTCCCTTTGCATTACAGGCCGTTCGACGTCTTGCGGTGTACCCTTGAGGGGATGAGGGTGATACGACAATGTACTATTCCGTAACAATTCCACGAGCATGACCCTGCAAACTTTCAGTATGAGGGTTCGTTGTTTGCTGTAGTAGATAGAGTATTCCTTGACCCGTACTTATCGTTTATGGTCAAGGATTTGCGCAGAAACGGACCAGGAATAAGAAGGCGTAGTTTAGTTCAATGATTTACGTTGTAGTTTGTGTTTAGTTGAATTTGTGTACATTTACGTTGTAATGTATGTGTAGTTTACATTTACTTTGCCAATGATATATTTGTATGTTATGTGTAGTTTACATTTAGTGGATGCATGATATGTTTGGATGATACTAGAACTGCTTGGGGTTTTTGTGCAGGATGTACGAGAATAGCTTTGGAGGAGTAAAGAAACAAGAGATATTTTGTTAAAATTTTTATAAATTGGCAAGTTGGTCAAATGATAAGTAATCCAACTCTGAAGAATAATTGAAAAGTGTATTGTTTACTACTAAAACCATTTACAAATTCAGTGCGGTGGACCCTTTCCTTCGTAAGTGCATGACAGGGTCGACCCTAAACGCCTAATTTTTGCACTTTTCTTTAACTTTTTACAGTATATTTTATTTGCCACCTACCATAAACCATATCATTACATAATTAATTCTCATATCAACACGGATTACTCATTATACAAACCCTAACTATTTAGAAAAACACAAATTTACATAAGTGTCATTTGACTGTCATCTACATTTGTTGCAAGGAAAAACGGTTGTATCACGGCAGGTTAAGGTCCACATTTGTGTACGTTTGTGTGGGAGGACCTTCCATATTAGACTCCTGCAGATCACATTGCAAAGGAAATTAGCATAGTTCAAATAACAATTGAAGGCATAACGTGATAATGGGCTGACCTGCGTCTCATGAACTCTATCGGGAACTGTCTTAGATACTCGGGAAGGAATTGTCTCAGGGACTAGGGAAGGAATTGTCTCGGGAGCTGTTTCGGGGACTCTGAAACCCATAAATGTGCCATCCGACCTTCCTCTGCCACCTCTGCCTCTGGCTTTGTCTCTCCCTCTGTCGCCTTTGCTAGCCCCTGCATTGGACTCGCCTCCCCCTTCGCACGTGAGGGCATTGTGCCCCACACCCTCACACCGGCCACAAATGACGTTCAGATGTCTTCTGGTTAGCACTATTATGCTTGGGGCCTCGTCCACATCCTGTATTCTATGGATGCGCAGCCTTCCTAGAAGCCTTTTAAATGGTAGTGGGCTAATTAGATCAAGATTCGTCATAGGAGGCCACTCGATTGGTCCATTGAGGGGGCGGAGAAAGTGAGAGTACATCACTATGTATGTTTCCCGGTGATAGCACCAATGCACAAAATCCTCAGGAGATCTCCTCATGAAGTGAATGCACAAGATTGCATGGACACACGGGATGCCGGTCAACTCCCACTAGTAACATGTACAAGTACACCTGTCCAAATCGATAGAGTACATGTCCGTACCATTGCTGACCTCAAACTGGGCAGCTCCTACAAACTGGGGACTCCGATTTTGACTGGCAAGTTGGACTTTGGCGAGCCGTTTGCTGATCATTGGACACAACAGATCGGTCGAACGAGCCTTTTTTTCATTTTTTTCACGATCCTACCCCTGATGCCATTTCGAATGATCTCAAACATACTTAGAATTGGTTGTCCCGGGCGGGTAGGATGCAGGCATTGAAGGACTCGCTGAGGTTGTGAGGCTTATGTCGCACTTTGGGATGGAAGAGAAGGCATGTTTGGCCCAGCATGTCACCCCTATTCCACATAAATAGTTGTGGGCCGCCAGGTCAAGGACAAATAACTTGGCCATCTCTTTCTCAAATTGCCTCACTGTTGTGGCTCTTGATGCAACCGACATTGCATCCTTCAACAATCTGCCTTTAAATTGTTTTTGAAAATTTGCATACAAGTGTCGGATGCAAAACTACTGGTCTGCTTGCCATTCCACCTCTCTCACAGCTAGCACTAGTCCCTACAAAGATTCATAATATGAGACAGACATTGGTAAAAAATGCATAACATAAACACATGATGCAAAAGCAATGAACAACACCTTTTGTCGATCAGAAATGATTGTCCATCCATTGCCAGATGAGGTGTTTAGATCGTCGACCAATAATTCTAGAAACCACCTCCATGAAGCCATATTTTCTGCTTCAACGACTGCTACAGCAATCAGATACATACCATCGTTCCCGTCGATGGTGACTGCAATAAGCAGTTGGCCCGAAGTCTCTCCCTTCAAGTGGCAGCCATCTAAACAAATAACAGGTCTACCACAGTTCAGCACTGCCCTCTTGCATGCATCCAAGCACATGTACATCCTTTTAAATACACTCATATCAAGGTCAACATGTAGTGAACTTCTGGGATTCGACCTTCGAATCTCCTTAGCATAGGACCATATGAACTTGTATTGCTCATTGCCATCCCTTTCGTTAACTTTCTTGGCCGCATTTCTTGCCCTTCTAGCAAGGCTAGGTGTGATGTTGACGTTGAAGTCCTTCATGACAGTCTCAATTATAGAAGATATGTCCCAGTCGGCCTGACTTTTAAATCTGTCTAAGTAATGCTTTGCCACCCATTTGGCAGTGGCATGGCGGCTTTCCATCTTTTTGGAGCAAGTGTAAACGTCGTTGTAGAACTTTATTTGAAATGTCATTTCACCTTGCATTTGTGACGCATGCATCCGCCACGGGGATCCTTCTTGGCAGGCAGCCCTCAACCGAGAAGCATCATTGTGGGTGAATTTTATGCCGTACCCATTCTTCAATGCATGATCAACAATTTCTTCTCTAATTTTATTCAATGAACTGTACTTTTTGCCAAGGCCCATACCAACGAAGCTGTATTGTGCTTCTGGTTGGCATCTAGGCCTACTCTCCACCATGTCAATGTCTTCATCACTAGTGGATTGACATGCTGATCAGAGGTCCTCATTGTCCTCTTCATTTACACTTGCAGAAACAGAATGCAACACAATTGCAACTTTATTTCCAATTCCATGTACCTCGTTCTCATTGGCCAATAATGTCTCTGACGGGCCCACTTGAGCTTCACAGTTAATAACAGATTCTTCAACACTCCAAGACGCCATTTTCTTGTCAACAAATTTTTCAACTTTGCCAAAATTCCTTTCTCTTCTCGCTTCAGCTGTCGGAATTCTCTAGGGTTAACTAATCTATGACAAAATGCGTGCGAATATCGCAAACCGTGGGGAGTTCGCAGTTATGTATTCTGCTGAATTAACAGACGAAGCCGCGGCGTCCAGGCCAAAATTTGTGGGGCCCGTCAGCTTTTTATTGGACAGCGATTGTGGATTTGTCATTTTACCATACGTGGGTGGTTAACTTGTTAGAAAACATACCATAGTGGTTGACTTGTCATTGATCGCAAACCACGATGGTTGATTTGTCCTTTTCCCAACAAAAAACGTGCACAAATTTTTATGCAAAGATAAGAAAATCCATTATGAAAGCAACAAATTATATATAGTTTCTTGTGCCATGAAATAACGATTACCCAAAAACTCAGCCTTTTTACACAATTTTGTTATGTCATCAAGAGCTTTTGGATTTTGACCATGATACAATTCAAGTAATTTAATTTAAAGATTATATATAGTTATGATATGGATAATCTAGCCTATGCGATGGGCACGTCTGGTTTGGCCCATTACCAAGACGGTTTTGTCAAGCTTAATGTAACGACCCAATTTTTCGTAAATCCCTTAAAACGCATGAAAATTTAAACTTTTATAAAGCAAGTCAGAGTGCGCCCAAACCGAATCGCTACCAACCGTTCTTAAACTCATTATGAAAATCTCATTTAATAAAACTATGCGGAAGTGTTAAAATCAGAACCATTAATATAAAACGTTGCGGAAGCGTAATTAAATCATTTAAGGAAGAAATACTAAGCAATTGAAATACTGCGTTTAATAAATGAAAATGACAATTTAATATCCTCTAATTATAATTTAGAAAACTTAATTAAATTACAACTGACTATCTTTGACCCTTTTTAAGTTTGGCCAGCCATGAACTCCCTCGCGCATGCAAGTCCATCATCCTTTGCTTTTTATTGTTTATTCATCTTTCGTTACTCCTAGTCTATACATTGGTTTCACGTACAATACCTAGATCTACACCACAAGCAACTGTAAGTCCAAAGTTTTAGTAAGGAAAAATGGTTTAATGCAACGTGAATGCCACTCTTTAGTCCATTTTGGAATGGGGGCCACCCAAACCAATCATTTCATTACGTCTGTTTGTTTATTACTTTACTCTTACTTTACTCCATTTATTCCTTACTCGTATCTTTAGCTGGAATTGGGAGGTTTTTCTCATGCAATGACATAGTGCTTGGATCTAACCTTTTACTTGTAATCTAGAACTCCCATATCCTGTGATGAAGGGGCTACGCCTATATTGCAGACTACATCCGCTACCCATCCACTCCCAATTCCCTTTTCTTCTTCTTTTTCTTAACTTTTTAGCTCACTTATGCATGCTTGCGTACCACCACCTAGGTGACACTTCCTATGATTTCTATTATCATGATGCATGTACATACATTCTCAACCTAACATGATGCATGATGCTTCACAACATAACATTATAATAATTGAAATGCACATTTAAGTAATTGAAAGCAGAACTGTAATTGAAGGCTTATATAAAGAACGTAAAGCATATAATAGAAGGAGATATCTGAGCACAACAGGAAACAAGTGCAACATGGAATTGAAACAACAAATACATACTAATAAGGGATGGTACGGTAATCATGCAAGTAATTTATTTAAACTAACATGCTTAGGAATTAACTACATTTATCATGTTAATAGATATCCTAATTACTATCATGCTCATTCTAGTCATAATTATTAATCTAGTTGGTTATCCTAATTAATTTATGTGCTCAAGGATTAATTACGTTTATTATTCTAATTAGATATCTTAGTTAATTTCCTATTCTATTTACATGCTTCCTACATTTATCATTTTAGGCAATTATTCTACTTAGTCATTACGTACTCAAGTTTAATCACTTTAGTTAATTATGCTAGTTCATTAACATGCTCAATTGATTAACCATTAACTAAATTGATTAGCAACTATACATGTTAATTACATGCTATGATTCATTAGTCAATTTACATGCTCAACAAGTAATTATCATTAATTAATTAATTAGACATTAGCTCACATGCTTAGATTAATTAGATTGTTTACATGCTCATTCTAGTTAAGTTAATTACTCTAGTCAGATTAACATGCTCAGGTTACATATGCTTACTTGATTATTATTTAACTAAGTGGTTAGCAACTGTTAAGCACTAGTTAAACATGCTCAAACGAAGCTAAACATGCTTAACAGAATGACTTGCAACTAATTAATTTGGTTAACAATTAGACATGCTTGGGTTTGTTACTTAACAACTAATTAAGTGGTTAAACTAGTTAATCGATATACTCACACGAAACAACATGTAAGGACATAAACAATATTAGTAAAGGAAATTATGGTTCATTCGGGCTTATCTCATCCTCACCCCTTTTCCCTCTATAGTTTGTCATTCTCTATTTCACAGCGTACAATATTATCAACTACTAGTATCAATTAGCAGCAAGGGATTTACAGCAAACAATGAAGAGACAAAGGTAATAACAAGGAAAATACTACTGAGCAAACTACTGAGCACAACAATTAGGGCATTCAAATCACAGAACCATTCAAGGGAATATCACTTAAAACTGACTAACTATAGTTCACAATAAACATTTCAAGGAAACCAACGTAAAACTCACACACTCCCACTTGTGGTGCAGGGCATCCAAATGGCCAAGACACCCCTAATCCCTTACCTAAAATGATGAACACAACTGGGACAGCCAATCTCCTAGCTCACGATTCCAATAGCTCACACGTTCAGCTTCCAAGCTCCTCACAGCTCACTCCTCACTTCACTCATGTTCACACACTTAGCACACTACTTTTCCACTCAACACACTCAACCCACTGTCACTATCAGGAATTCACCACTCAGGGTTCACTCTCTCGCAGCTCCCTCTTTCTCTTTTGCTCTCTGGACTCTCAAGCAGGGAAAATGAAGAGTGAAGAGGAAGAGAGAGGAAGACTATTACCTGGAGAGGGAAGGGAGACACCATCATTGCTCCAGGTAGGAGGGAAAGACTAGCTATAGCATAGAGGGGGGCGATTTTTTGTTGCCCATGGAGAGGGGAGGTCGATTCTGTTGGGGAAATAGGACTATTCTACGATTTTCTTATGATTTTCCATCATTTTTTTCTTATTTTATTCGTAGGTCTGGGCTATTTCGGATGGGTGTGGACGCATAGGTCTCGTCCACAAAGCTATATTATCGCAGGCTAATTCGAGGCTTCGGACGGGGGAATGCGTCCCCGTCTTGTCCGTACCGTCCGCAGGCAAGGTTCGGACGCCAAAGCGCATCCGCACGTGACGTCCGAAGGTGTCCCAAAATTGGACAGAGGCAAATCAGACGATACTTGAACTCATCCACAGCCATCCCAACTCGTTCGAAACTGTCCAGGTTTAGAACAGATTCGATGTGGACGCTACCCCTCTCGTCCGCATCGTCCGGACCCTCGTCTGTAACTTCATAGCATAGTGAAGTCAGGATGTGAAATTTCTTCCCGAGTCATCCCTAGGCTAAGGGAGACTTGCAATACATTTGCGGACGACTTGTCTCATCCTCATCCTGAAGGACCTCGTCCGCAACTTCACAGCATAGTGAAGTTAGGACGATACATCGCGTCCCCAGACTCGTCCCAAACGTCGGGGACATTATGCAATGCACTTGCGGACGACATAATGCGTTCGAAGTGTCGTCCATAGGTGTCTGTAAACACCCTGGAGATCCTTTCATCACTTAGTCCTCACTTAACTCCTATCCCGTAACAATTTCCCCATGAATACCCGTCATAAAATGACACGCATAAATACACGACGTAATGTCCTACTTACCTCTTCGTCCCTTAATTATATCACGTATACGGGGAAAACGTGACGGAAACACCACTAGACTTAAAGCTCTAGCATGCCCTTGGTAATACCCTGATAACTGTCCAACTTAAAAAGTCAGGGTGTTACACTTAAAGTCCCGCACGACTAGTTGTAAAAATCTTGGCTTGTCCAATACTTGTTGTCCATGGCCGCCCATGCTGTTAGGATACATTTCTTTCTATTTATGTCAATCACTTGTATTTCTTTTCTTTCTATTTTGGGCAAGTTACTCTTCACCACTATAGTATGTCTATTCCTGCCATGGTGGGGATGATCCAGATTGCTCTTTAAAAGGAGACACATGATTGCACGTAGACCTCTCTACCCACTAATATAATTTGCTGTCAATCAATGAACAAACTTTTTACATATAAACTCTATTTATGCTCACTATGCTCAATGATGTTTTTTTCAAATAATCTCGCTTGCTTACTGCTCGCTCATTTACTACTCGCTCGTTAGACACAAAACTCACTCTAATGTCGTGGGCAATCTGTGTCGTTGACACACTTCGTAGGCTGACTCGTTGTTTCCCCTCTAACAATGAATGTCACATGGTCCATCTCTAGACTTGTGAAAGTAGGACTATGACAGTTGGTATCAGAGCCAAGTTGGCTCAAATTGCAAGAAATCATGTCGAGAAAGAACACGTTAGAGAAAGGCAATTCATTGTAGGATTAGCTCAAGCTCCTAGTCGAGCTGGAAGAACAGATGAAGTTTCTACAAGAAATCCCCGATAACATTCGTTTCCTAGAAGAATGAATGAAGGAAATGTATAAATTTCATGCTGAGATTGCTGCTGTTCATAACAGAATAGATACCATCCCGATCCTAGAGCTGATAGATCGGGTGGAGAACGATAGAGAAGGGAAAATGGGTGAACAGTGGAGAGAGCTCCACAAGTGCTATAGTCAAGGTCCTAAAGCGCGTCAAGGAGATTGACCATGCTCATACTCGACTATCAAGTACCGTGACTGACCTGACAAAAGACTTGAAGGCGATGTTCGAATCTCTCAAAGTCGAGATTGCAGAAATAAACATCAAATTAAATGTCACTATGGGAACTATGGGAAACCAGGCTCATGCGCCAAGTGCAGTGGAAGTTAGTCGGGCGAAAATCTTGAAGCCAAAATCCTTTGGTGGAGCCCGCAATGCCAAAGAAGTAGAAAATTTTATCTTCGATATGGAACAATAATTCAAGGCAACCCAAACTGACGAAGAATCAAAGGTGACCCTGGCCACAACGCATCTTACTGGGGATGTAAAACTCTCGTTGAGATCAAAATATAATGACATCTGTAATGGTGATTGTTGTTAGCCTTTTTGTTCGGCTAAATTTATTTTGATGATGATGTGGTGATGATTATTTTGGTGAAAATAATAAGTTGGTTATTGTGTTTTTATGGATATTATTGTTAATGTTTTTATCATAATATTTATACTTGTATTTTTTGGAAATACCCTTAAAATGAGTATTATTATGTGCTAACATGTTTATCTAAGTCTATGTAGTGAAAATATATTATTTTGGAGAATTAGAAATTAAAGGAAAGCAAATTTGGAGTGTTGTGGACATGCTACAGACGAGAGAGGCGACCAAAGCTTGGTTTTGGTCTTTCGATCCCACTGCGATCGAACATGCGGTCAAAGACCTCGTCTGAAATATTGCCACACTTTGAATCTGTAATATTTGGCAATTAGGCGTCGGACGAGGTACGCAACCGAAAAACATCAAACCTTGAATATACCATTTTTGAGCTTTTTGCGGACGAGACGGGGTCGAAAGTTTCAGACGAGGAACGCGACTGAAAGAACAAAACTGGGAACTTCGAATTATTTTAGACGTGAAGCGGTCAAACCAGCGGTCGAGCTATGCGACCGAAAAAGTCCAGTTGTGCGTAACAACTATCTTCCAATGGTTGAATTCTCAACAGATACATTTGCAATGGCTGGAAGTGGTTGACCGAAAGGATTAGATCGACCAAAAATGGGCAGTTCTATATATATAGAAGCACTCCAATTGCTCTACATGAAACAGAGAATTGAAGCGATTAAATGCTAAAGCTATGAATATAAGTAAAAAATGAATTTGATAAAATACAAATATGTGTAAGTGCTTATGATATATGGAAATCTCTTGAGCTTACACATGTAGGTACAAGTTTAAAAGACGAAAGTAATGAAAGCACATCCTTTGTAGAAGAGAAAATGGCCAACATATGTTTCATGGCTAATGAAATTGAGGTAAACGACTCTTCTTGCAATTTCGATTCCAAAAATGATGATGATAATGATTTGCTAGATACATTTAATGAAATGTTTGAGAGTTTTAATGAGCTTAAAGATAGATATAAACTATTGAAAAAGGAAAATAACACTTTGATAAAAAAGCATGCTAATTTGAATAAATCTAGGATCAAATTGTTGAATTGAAGAGCATGAATGATAATTTGAATGCTACCATTAAATCTCTTGAGCATGAAAGTAGTGATTTGAAATTGTTAAATGATGGATTGAATATTTCTATCAAATTACGTGAAGATGAAATTAGCTCATTAAATATTAATTCTAAATCTATTTTAGATGCTAATGCTACATATAAATCTCTTGAGATTGATTTTTGTGAATTGAAAGCTAAGAATGATGATTTGAACTCTATTGTGCTTAAATTCACTAACGGTAGTAAAAATTTTAATATGCTCTTAGGTTCACAAAGGGTTATATTCGATAAAGCCGGAATTGACTATAAACCCTTTGCAAAGAAAAAGACTTATAATAATTTGTTTGTTAGCCCTACAATTTGTAATGCATGTAATTGTATTGGGCACAAGTCTTTTATTTGTCATTTGAAAGTGAATGCAAATTTAAAATCTAATTCTAGTTCTAAATTTGTGTGGGTTCCTAAAGGAACCAAGCCTCTAACAAGTGGATCCAAAAAGATTTTGGTACCAAAGAAAACCACTTGCTTTTGTTGTAGGTTTGTAACGACCCGGATTTTTTGTAATTCCTTTAAAAACGCGTAACATTTTGAAATTTCTTTCTTTTTAAAATAAATTGTATCAGAGTGCGTCTAATTGGATCGCTACTGACTCTTTCTTTAAATTCGTTATGAACCAATTCATAAAGATGCGGAAGTGTTATAATAAAATTACTGATATAAGACGTTGCGAAAGCGTAAATAATGCATTGAGAATGAAAACTAAACTATTGAATAAAACCAAAGTACTAGGCCATTTAAAATACTTAATTTAATTACTTCTGTTTCTCCTTTTACCCTTAGCCTGGCCAGTTTGAGTCACGCGCATACGAAATCTTCCATCCCTGCTTCATTATGTGTTTATCATCTTTTCATTATCTGTTCATCATTGTACCTACACCGCAAGTAAGAACATGAACTTTCGCCCAGTAAGGAAATTGGGAAAACAAAATGCATGTCTCTCTTTTAGTTCCTTTGGAATGGGAGCCACCCAAACCAATTCTTTCTTTACATTTTCTTTCTTTCTTTCTTTACTCATACTTCGAGCTGGAGATTAGAAGACCTGTATGGGATGGTATAGTGGGTCGGGCCTAACCTCCTATGGGCAAGTAGGTCCCATTCCCGATAAGGTAGGGGCATTTCCTAATTACTAGACTAGGACTGCTACCCATCCGCCTCCTAACTTTCTTAATCTTTCCTTTCATCTTTTTTTATCATTTTACTTTTCTTACCATGCATGTGAGCACCACCCCGAGGGGTACTCCGTACTTGATTTTTATTATATAAAATGCATGAAGACACTCCTATCTAACTAATATATATATGAATACCAAACAACGGTACCTAAAGGAATCTATAATAGCAATAATATAACATATAAGAAACATGGTATAGAATGCTATGATATCATATCAACAATAAAATTAACATTTCCTAAGCGAAATCATCCAACACCCAAAAACTTAACTATGCTTAAGAAACAATGGAACATCAAACATGCTTGATCATTGATCTCAACTAAAGAGGCTCAGTCTAGAACCATTATAGAAAATAATGCTAGTACACAACATTATGTTATTTAGGCGGAAACATACTATTAACAGTAATCATGCTATCAAGTAAGATCACATTACCGAATGAAACCATATTATTGAGCGAGATCATACTATTAACAAATTATGCTACTACACGGGATGAAATCATATAACATTAATCTAACAATGGAGTGAACTCTATCAACATAAGGTAGCGTGTGATTACCGAAATAAATAACAAAACGTCATAACAGAAACATGCTTTTTAAACAATAATGAGCATTAGTAAAACATTTGGAATTAGAACAAAGAAGTATGCTTTTAAACGAGGAACATGACAGTAGAAATGAACGGCTAATGATGCTCTTGAGGAATAAATAGAACAGTAGAGAATAGTTATTATTCATGCATACGATTAGTTAATAAAACAGTAGTGATACATGATTATATAATTCCACGGGACATGCTTATGAATGATTATCACAGCAGAGTATAGTAACAATTAATTAGTACATCATACACATGAATCATGTTATCTAATGACAATAAATAGCAGTAGTAACAACGAAACAGAATATGAAATTGTATTTCTCAATGTTACCAATTGACAGCACTGAATTAAAATAAAACAGCGAGTAATATTGAAAACGTAACAGTAGAACATTCTTCTTATCAATGACAACAATGGTGAGAGTCAAGAAATAGTAAAACGTGCATTCAACACATTCATCTTAAACATGCTGACTAATAATTATTAACACGAACTATACAACGCGATGTTTAACCCAATATGATGGAGATAATATGGTAACATTTATGTACTGTAGATCACGCTTTTGAACATAATGCAAATAAAATGAGTCTATGATTCATACTAGCATATAACTTTCACCGTTTCAATATGATTAGACTTTTTGGAGTAACATATTGGCATGCCTAACAGGAACTAATATCAACGAACAACCACCTATTCAGAATTCAATACTTGCTGGTTCATGTGACTATAATCAGAATTTAATAAAGGATAGGACAGTGCAGTATGTTTATGAGCAGTAGAAATAGCAATAACGAAACTAAAACAGAGGAAGATAGAGCATGCTTGTGAACACAGGAATAGATTCTAGAGTAAAAATACTACAACTTATCTACAACCACTAAACATAGAATGGCAAGGATCATCAGGGAATGTAACAACAACACAATTAAGGGTATTATGATAACATAGAATTGAGGTGTACATAAAAGAGAGTAACTTACTCACTGCATAAGACGTTAAATCCATTTCTACCTAACAATTTTCCATCTCTTCTTTGTAATTTTTTCTTTGATAACTTTATCTTTTATTATCAAAGAACAATAATGAAACACAATCATAGGAGGAACTAGAAATATAACACTACTCTAGAGAAAACAAGACGAATACAGCAGAACAACATATAGAACTCTCCAATCAACATACACACACACGCATTACTTGGATGTAGGGCTTCCTCAAGCCAAGACAACCCAAATCCTTACCTATTGATGAACTCATCCTCACAGACAGCTGCTCTCCCATCAATACCCTTCACTCAGAGATCCCAGTCCTTCCCCGATGAACCGAAAAATGGAGAAGAGGAAATAAGGACACAATAAATAGAGCTCTTTCTTGGATGTGACCCTCACGTTGTAGGAGTGGTGCCGACGACGTTCTCAACCTCCAGAATCGTGGGTGAGAGGCGTTGAGATGCGTCTCCCACTATTCCATGCTTATTTTTCTTTTGATTTAAGTTTATTATATCATTGAACTGCTACGATTCAAACGATGGCGGATGCCAATATCGTGTCTGTAATCGTCTGCAAGACCAAATAGACAAAGGCTAAATTCTGACTTCGGACAGCATACGACGTCCCCAACTTCGTCCGTACCAATTGCAGTTCAGTTTCGGACCCCAATCAGCATCCACAGCATCCGCACGTATCGTCCAAATTGTCCCAAAATCAGACAGATTCAATGCGGACGATACTCCTCTTCATTTGTAGGCATCCGCAGTCATTCGAAAGTCCCCAGACTTGGACAGATTCGTTACGAACGATACCACTCCTCGTCCGCGTGCATCTGGACTCGTCCGAATGTGTTCAGACTTGGACAGATTAGTTACGAACGATACCACTCCTCGTCCACATGCATTTGGACTCGTCCGATTGTGTCCAGACTTGGACAGATTCGTTGTAGACGAGGCTAACCCTCATCCTCACCGCATCCGCAACACCAAAATTCTCTCTTTTCTTCGTCTTTCCACACTTAACTCATATCCTTTAACATTTCCCCCATAATTACACGTCACCAAATGACACGTATAGATACGTCATGTAACGTCCTCATAACTCCAACACTTCAATTACACCGCGTATACGGGAAAAATGTAACGAAAATACCTTTATACTTAATGCTCAAGAACACTGTTGGTAATATCCCAATAGTTATCCAACTTAAAATATCGGGATGTTACATATTCCCCCATAAATACACGTCATACGATGACACGTATAATTACGCAACGTAATACCTTAACCACGCCAACTTCTAATTTCATTGCATAAACGGGGAAAAACATAACAGAGTTACTCCTAGCTTAATGTTCTAGAACGTCCTTGGTAATACCCCAATAATTACCCAACTTAAAAATATCAGGGTGTTACAAGGTTGGAGGTTCTCCTAAGAAGCTTAAAGAATTTGGATACTTGAATATCCAACACAAAAGGGAGAAACTTCAAAAAGTTGCCTCCAAATTGGTAAAAACGGAAATACTTATGTGGAGGTACACAATTATTCTTTTGGATTAAATTTTATTGGATTACACTTGTGTATATTCTTGATTTGGGTTGAATATCTCTTGGGATTAATATTGATATTTATTTAGATTGAATTGATAATATGCATATAGGTTGGAATGCTATTTCCTTGGGAATTTTTGATTTGTGGAAATTGAATACTATTTTCATCTTTGGTATTTTGAAGTTAGAAATTTTTATTAGTCTTCAATTGATATTTTTAGATTTGAAAATTCTATTCCAATAATTGGTATTCTAGATTGCATATATTGAATTGTTTGGATTGTTGGATGTCAATTTTGATTTGATGATATCCTCCTTGTATTGAAATTGGTTAATGATATAGAGGGAGAAAATAGAATTGTATAGAGTTTATTGATTTGTTTTGAATTGTTAAGTTTGGGGGAGATAAGTTGTTTTGAAGACAATTGTTTTGTTTTGAAGTTTTGGATTTCCCTATTGATTTTATATTGATCATTGATGCAGGGGGAGAAACTAAATAGTTTTGTTTTTAATGACTCAATTTCCCCATAGGATTGGATTTGCTTTAAGATAAAGGGGCAGATAAATGTTTTAAACATAATTGATTTGTTTTAATTTTAGAATTCCTCATAGATTATATATTGTTAATTGATTTTGGGGGAGAAAAATACAATTGTTTTGATTTTGATGATTTTACTTCCACTGTGGCTTAAAATTTGTTTATCATTAAAAAGGGAAGAATTTTTATTGTTGAATTTCAATTGATATCTATAACTTTATTATTGTTTTGAAATCTTTAAATTGGTATCAATAATTGTATTTTGTTTTTTAAACTTCTACCATTGGTATCTATCTTGAATCTTTTAATCCTTAATGGTTTGATTATGTGCAATGATTTAGGAGGAGAGAAATAATTTTTAATTTGAATATCTTTGAAAGATAGATTATATCAATTGGTATTTTTTTTGAGATTGGTTTTTAATACTATAATTGGTATCTTTGAGTAAACTCCTTTCAATTGGTATCATTTTAAAAATTATTTTGCTTTTGGACTTATTGAGATTAATTTTATTCAATTGGTTTATCTTTTTAAGGATTTTAAATTTGGTATCCTTTATATCCCCAACCTTTTGAATTTGTGCATAAAGATAAGGGGAGAAAGTTGGTTTTCATTTTGAACTCATCCATGGATTTTTGACAATTGGTATGTTACTTGTTCTTTTGATTGGATGGTTCCTATCTCTTATTTTGATATATCCCTCATATTTGCTTGGTGACAATTATAAAGGAGAAAAAATGAAGTTGTTTTATTGTTGCTCTAAGGGGGAGAGCGAAATTTTTAAATTGTGTTATATCCCCAATAGTTAGTTTTTGTGATTAATGTAGGGGGAGAGATAATTGGATTGATTTTGACTTTAAACATTGGTATCTCTCATAGGATTTTGTTTTGGATTTCATCTTAAATTTACAATTGGTATCATTCTTTGAAAAATTAATTTGATGTAAATTTTGGATTTACAATTGTTATTACTCTTTGAAAAACTTGTTTTGATTTTGATTGAGAATCTTCATGTGGTATCATTAGTTTATTTCTTATCTCTTCAATTAGTATCACTTTTATAAATTGAAAATTGTGTTATCATTCTTGGTCTTAAATTAGTATCTATTTCTTTGATTTTAATGTTAAGTTCTCTCAAATGCGTTTATAAGCTTAATGACAAAACGAGAGAGAATATTTTTGTTTAAATGAACTTTGTTTGTGGTTGCGTCAATTTGGTATCTAATTTTGACCATATGTTTTGCTTGAATGGATTAACTTGTTAAATCCCTCACATTGTGTGTTTGGTATAGATTTTTATAAAGGGGGAGAATTTTTTTGATTAAAAGGAAAATGATTTCTATTTTGATGAAGTTGTTTGTTTTAGGCTCCCTCCCTTTGGATTTTCTTTTTGATTATGACAAAAAAGGGGAGAGAGTGTATAAATGGTTATATATAATTTTGTAAAAGGGGAGAAGATATTAATGAATTGGTATAGTATGTTTGCATGGATTTAATGTTAATATATTGCATAACTTAAAGGGGAGAAATCTAATATGTAATAATAGATGCACATGCTTAGTTTTAGGTATAACCAACTTATAGGATTTTGTCATCAGAAAAAAGGGTGAGATTGTTAGCTTTTTTGTTAGGCTAAGTTTATTTCGATGATGACGTGGTGATGATATTTTGGTGAAAATAATAAGTTGGTTATTGTGTTTTTATGGATATTAATATTTTTATCATAATATTTATACTCGTATTTTTTGGAAATACCCTCAAAATGTATTATTATGTGTTAACATGTTTACCTAAGTCCATGTAGTGAAAATATATTATGTTGGAGAATTAGAAATTAAAGGAAAGCAAATTTGGAGTGTTGTGGACGTGCTGCAGACGAGAGAGGCGACCAAAACTGAGTTTTGGTCTTCTGGTCGCACTGTGATCGAACATGCGGTTGAAGACCTTGTCTGAAATATTGCCACACTTTGAATCTATAATATTTGGTGATTTTGCAGACGCATTGCGGTCTAGGCGTCGGACGAGTTATGCGACCAAAAAACATCAGACTTTGAATTTGCCATTTTTGAGCTTTTTGCCGACGAGACGCAGTCAAAGGTTTCAGACGAGGAACACGACCGGAAGAACAAAACTAGGAACTCTGAATTATTTTAGAGGTGAACGGTTGAACCAACGGTCGAGCTATGTGACCGAAACAATCCAGTTCTGCATAACGACTATCTTCCAAAGGTCAAATTCTCAACGGATACATTTGCAACGACTGGAAGCAGTCAACCGAAAGGATTAGGTCAACCGAAAATGAGCAGTTCTATATATACATAGAAGCACTCCAATTGTTCTACACAAAATCGAGAATTGAGGCGATGCCCTGCCAAATTCAATACTCAATTCTATACACATTTGAGAGTATTGTAATCTTACTATCTCTATCCCAAACTTGAGATTCAATTTGGGAGAGTTTGGACTAGTTAGTTTGTGAGCTTTATTTTCCAAACACTTGAGCTAAATTGTAAAGGGTGACTCCCTACGAATTTTTCATATAAGGGTGATGCCCCGAAACTGTCAACGACTCGATAGAACATTCGTAAATTCAATCAAAGGGTGACTCCCCATAATAGTCAAGTCAAGGGTGACGCCATGAAATTGTCAAAGGGTGACACCCCGTAAAAGTCATTTGTAATGGTTTGGTTTACACCTGTAAGCCAATCTTGAGAGTGATCTCCAAGTGGAATCTTGGAGTGCAGACGCAGACGGGTTTTGCCAAACTGCGTAAACAAACCTTGGTGTTAGAGAATTTAAATATCGCACGAAAAAGATTAGAATGTTATATTCATCCCCCCTCTATAGGCGTGCATACTATTCGTCAATTGTGTTATTAATACCTGAGACGAAATCAAAAGAAAGCTAAAAGATTAGTTCTTCCCTGAAATTGTTGAATTCAATGCACGTAGATAATTGTGAGAACTAAAGCAGACTAGTAGCATTCGTGAATATGTTAAATAGTTCTTTAGCCTCATGCTTAATATACGAGACATGTCCAAAAAAGATAAGATCTTCACTTTTATTGAATGACTCAAACCATGGGCCAAGACAAACTTATATGAACAAAGAAGACAGGTCTCTCGAGTTCTCTTACTGCAGCAAAACGATTATTCAACGAGAATTCTAGACAGAAAAAGAATTCTAGACAGAAAAAGAATCCTCCCAATAATTGGAACAATACAAAGTCCCCTAGAGTGAATACAAGCACTGTTGAAAGAAAGTCGTATGTCCCAAGGGAGTGCCAAGAGACATTGAAAGGAGCTAGCAATCAGTGACCAATGAATATACCTATGTCATGTTTCTTATGCAAGGGACCTCATCGAGTGGCTGAGTGTCCACATAGGTCAGCATTAACAACTCTACAAGCTTCAATTCATAACAATAACCTAGCTGAAGAAGTTGTCGAAGAAGAGCCCACAGAAGTTACAGAAATAGGAACAATGACCTTCTTATTAGTAATTCAACAGCAGATGGAAGAGTTGAAAAAGACCCCCGATAAAGGCTTCATGTATGTGGAAACCTTTGTCAATAATAAACCCATAAAAAACACTATGATTGACTCAGGAGCCACTTACAATTTCATAACAGAAAAGGAGGCACGCCGCTTAGGCCTTAAGTTATAGAAGAATGCTGGCAAGATGAAGACAGTCAATGCAAAAACAATGCCAGTAGTTAGGGGTGTCAGAAGGGCTCAGCTAAAGCTCAACTCATGGACGGGACCAATCGATTTTGTTGTAGCATAGATGGATGACTTTGATACTAGGGATGGAATTCTTGATGGAACACAGAGTCATCCCCATCCCATCTACCAAATGTCTTGTGATTACAGGGAGCAATCTGACAATAGTTCCTGCAATCCTCAAGCAATCAAACACCAGTAGCATAAAGATGCTCTCTGCGATGGGGTTTAAAAAGGGATTGAAAAAGCAGAATCTGACCTATATCCTTGTCCATTCGGTCATGGATAAAGGCAAAGAAGAAGTAGTGCCACCTGAAATTATGGAAATACTTGAAGAATACAAGAATATCATGCTTGAATGCTTACCAAAATCTCTGCCACCGCGCAGGGGCATCGATTATCAAATTAAAATGATTCCCAGAACTAAGTCCTCTACAAAAGCACCTCACAAAATGGCTCCACCAGAACTTGTGAAATTGAGAAAACAACTTGATGAATTACTTGAGGTAGGATTCATTAGACCAGCAAAAGCAACGTTTGGAGCACTTGTATTATTCTAGAAGAAGAAGGACAGTCGCTTACGACAGTGTATCAATTATCAGGCCCTTAACAAAGTCACTGTACGTAACAAGTATCCAATCCCACTCATCACAGATCTCTCTGATCAGCTATACAAGGAAAAGTATTTCATGAAGCTCGACTTGCATTTAGGTTACTATCAAATTAGAATCACTGAAGGTGATGAGCTAAAGATGACGTGTGTGACTAGATATGGAGCTTTGAATTTTTTTGTGATGCCCTTCGGATCAACAAATGCTCCAGCAACTTTTTGCACTCTAATGAACTAGGTATTCCATGAATTCCTTGTTAAATTTGTGGTAGTATATCTTGACGACATCGTGGTCTACAACGAAAGCTTGGAAGAACACGAAGTTCATCTTTGTCTAGTCTTCGAGAAACTGAAACAAAATCAGATATATGTGAAGAAAGAAAAATGCTCGTTCGCTTAGAAAAACATTGGATTCCTTGGCCATATAATTGAGCAAGGTTGTCTTCGTATGGACGTTAATAAGGTCAAGGTCATCTAAGACTGGAGAAACCCCACTTCAGTAACTAAATTACATTCTTTTCTCAGACTTATAAATTATTATAGGCGCTTTGTCAAAGGATTTTCCAAGAGGGCAACACCTCTCACTGAGCTTTTAAAGAAAGGAGTCCCTTGGGAGTGGAATCAAGAATGTTAGATAGCCTTTGTTGATTTGAAGGAAGCGATGATGCGAAGTCCAGTTCTAGCTCTCGCCTATGTTACTTTTCTAATTGAAGTCGAAACTGATGCATCCGACTTTGCACTCAGAGGAGTCTTACTACAGAATGACCATCTTGTTACGTATGAAAGTCACAAGCTAAAGGAAGCTGAAAGAAAGTACATATCCTCTGAAAAAGAAATGTTGGCCATAGTACATTGCCTTCGCGTATGGAGACAATATCTGCTTGGGTCAAAGTTTATAGTAAAGACCGACAACAATGCAATTTGCCATTTCTTTGAGCAGCCAAAGCTGACTGCTAAACAGGCGAGTTGGCATGTACTTATATCAGAGTTTGACTTCCATTTTGAGCACAAGTCGGGCCAATCAAACCGGGTAGCTGATGCCCTAAGTAGAAAAGCAGAATGCACAAATCTTTACTATTTATCTCAACTTCAAGCAAGTAGAGTCACCAGGTCTATGAGAGATTGCATCCGAGATAGTTTACAAGACGAACTTGCTGCTCGGGCCATCATGCAAGCTCGGGCAGTCATGCAACTAGTAAAGAAAAAGAAGACTAAAAAATTTTGGATTGAAAAGGACTTGCTATTAACTAAGGGAAGTCGCCTTTACGTACCCCGAAGTAATGATCTACGACGAACTCTATTGAGAGAATGCCATGACACCTTGCGGGTCGGTCATGTAGGATAGCAACATACTTATGCCCTATTAAAGAGGGGTTATTATTGGCCTCACATGAAAGACGACGTGATGCAATATATCAAAACCAGTAGTATGCCAGCAAGACAAGATGAAAAGAGATAAAGTTGCAGGTTTGCTAGAACCATTACCGGTGCCAAAAAAGACCTTGGGAAAGCATATCTCTAGACTTCATCTCCAATTTGCCATCTACTGGCGACTTCAAAGCAATCTTGGTAATCATCAACCGCTTCTCCAAATATGCTACATTCATTGCTGCTCCAAAATACTGTTATGCAGAAACAACGACTCTTCTTCAAAAATGTTGTCAAATTATGGGGAATACCTCAAAGTATCATCAACGATAGAGACACCAAATTCACCAGATCCTTTTGGGTGGAATTATTTAACTTACGTGGATCAAGTATGAATGTCTCTTCCAGCTATCACCCTCAAACCTATGGTCAGACGAAATACTTTAATAGCTTGCTTGAAGAATTTCTGCGACACTTTATCAGCACCAACTAGAAATATTGGCCAAGTCTGCTTGATGTGACACAATTCTGTTTTAACTACTAGAAGAGTTCTTCAACTGGAGTGAGCCCATTTGAGTTAGTTCCTGGAAGACAACCAACTATGCCCAACACTCTCGAACATACTTTGATAAGTGTCCAAAGGCATATAACTTCTCCAAAGAATGGAAGTAAAATATTGAAATAGCTCATGCTTATTTGGAGCGAGCCTCCAAGCACATGAAGAAGTGGGCAGATCAAAAGTGGTGACCATTGGAGCTCAAAGCTGGAGACTTGGTGTTGGTTAAGCTGTTGCCTGAACAACTTCCCTTTAGAGGAAAGAAAGACAAGTGACTTGTCCAGAATTTTGAAGGTCTAGTCCAAGTTGTTAAAAAGATTGGAGAGCATCTTATAGAGTCAACCTACCTACGTGGCTAAAAATCCACTCAATGATTTATGTCAACAATTTAAATTCATATCATCTGGATGAGGAGGACAAAAAGAGGAACAACATCAGCAGACCTGACATCTCCATTAGCAACAGGAAGAAAAAGGAAGTTGAAGAAATACTTGCAGAACAAAGCGTCAGAATAGGCCACCACCTACGTACAGAATAGCTAGTCAGATGGAAGGAGCTTGGAGACGATGAAGTAACTTGGGAGAAGGACGAAGACTTGGAGGACTTTGCACAGAAGATTGAAGAATTCAAGATGAAGAAAAGTTAACAAGGACATCAACAGCTCAAATGGGGGAGAATGTAAGAATCCAGGCTTGTCTAGGACTTGTGGTCCATGGCCGCCCATACTGTTAGGATAAATTTCTTTGTATGTATATCAATCACTTGTATTTCTTTTCTTTCTATTTTGGGCAAGTGACTCTTCACCACCATAGCATGTCTACTCCTGCCATGGTGGGATGGTCCAGATTGCTCTTTAGGGGGAGAGATATAACTGCATGTAGACCCCCTACCCACTGATGTAATTTGCTGCCAATCATTGAACAAACTTTTTACATACAAACTCTCTTTATGTTCATTATGTTCGCTCTTTTCAATTAATCTCGCTTACTTACTGCTCGCTCGTTAGACACAAAACTTACTCTAACGTCGTGGGCAATTGATGTCGTTGGTACACCTCATAGGTCGACTCGTTGTTACCTCCCTAACAATGAGTGCCACATGGTTCATATCTAGCCCTGTGAAAGTAAGACCGTGACACTGGGCTTGGAGGGACCAAGTTGAATCGCTCCCAAGCCTCCAATTATAGTGCGGATGAGAATTTGTTGTTGTTTTCTTTTTTTAATATTTTACCAAAATCAGCAAGGTGTCGTCCCTGGAATTCGGCAAATGCTAGAAGGAATTTATTGAGAGCTCGTCAGAGGCTTGTCACTTGTCAGGCAAAATGGGCAGCATAGTGAGCATGCATGAAAGCAGGTTCAGATGGGGTGGAGGTCAAGCCCAAGCCCAAGGCTGACGCTGACTAGATTGGTACTGAAAAATATTTTCAAGCCTAAGTCAGCTCGTGGGTAGTGTCGGTTGTGGAGGCGGAGTTATAATGTTTTTTGATGGGAAATAAGAAAGCAACTGCAACAATAATTGGCTTCTATCAAAGCTGTATGGGTTTTTCCTTCAATAATGAATGAGAAGATAGGGCCACATACTCAGTGGGAAAGAATTAGGTAGAAATAATAGGTTGGCTTCGAAGCATTTAACCACTTGTATTTTAATGCCTTTGTCACCTTCCCAATTATTAATTGTATTAAAAAATAATATATCTTTTAAATTTATGTATTTTCTTTATGATCCAAATTTTGATAAATTCAATTTTATGTTTTTAACTCTCTAGCCAGTTCGGGTGACGTCGGGGTTATATCGCTTTCAAAATTTACCTTTACGAGTTATAATTTTATTATATGGTTTGTATTTGTGTACTTTGATAAAAGAATGAACACTGCCTTCAAGTAAATAAAACACCAAGATAATTTATATTCCAAGAGAAATTTAACTTCCAATACTTATAATTGTGGTAAATTTAGGACGTCTATCACTGATGAACTTTCTTGTGAAATTGATGAACTTGGTCTTTATTTTATTAACAATACGCAAACCACCAACTCTTGGAAAAAAAGTTATTATATTAATTTATTTTGTATAAATATTGTTCAGTTTTTAATTATTAATTAAATGAAATTATATTATTGCTACAAAATGTTCATGCATTTAAATACAAATCTTACATTAAATTTATATTTGACGCAAAATATTCAGATGGATTATGAAAAATTCAAATCTCGTGGAGCAAAATAACAATGAATTCAAGGAGATTTAAAGAGACAGCTTATCTTGTTTGAATTATTAAATAAAGGATTCCGGAGATAAAAAAGAGTTTTTTTAGACACAGCTAATAAAGAGTTTCAAGAATATTTGTCCAAACAATTATTTTGTTCAAATTATTGAAAAGAATATTATTTATTTTTTTTAAGATGACGCTCTTCTTGCATAGTTTAAAGGCTATGTTGGCATTCTCACATAATTTTCTGACCTTTGAGTAAATAATATTACTAGTTTAAATAAATATATGTACTACGTATATGATCAAGATAAACTTGAGCGATTTAGTATATCCTCTTAATAATATACATATTTAGTATGTACTACATATATACATATTTTTTTTGAATTTAATAGTATATCCTCTTTATTTGACCCATGAGTTGTCATTGAATATGATTTTTTTTTTATAAAGACTGTGATCTTACATTAAATATAAAAAGTTTGTTAGCGTATGAAGTTAGTATGTGTCAATATTATCGACTACATAATTGTATATGTAAGCTCTAACATGGAACATTTTGACTAAATTTAGACGTACAAACTAACTCCATAAGTTGAATTATATCATAAAAATGTTCATAAATGAAACAAGTATAATTTTTTAAAACAATCTAATCTTAAAATGAGACCGAACCACTAGACCATGATCTGCTCGACATTTGCTACCCTCAATCCCAACTAGAGCTAGTTGGTATTTGTTTTTTATTGTTTTTGTCTATTTCTTAGTCTACACATGAAATGACATTATTAACAAATTTTCTAACAGGTTGATAGTTTATAGTTTATAGGATAACTTATTCACAAAATTCAAGTTATTTGTGAATTACACTTAAATTAACAAATAAATTGCATTTCTCTTAAATTTTACCAGAAATATTTGTTAGATTATTTTAATAATTTATTAAAGTGGTCCATGTTAATTAAGTGACATTGACTTAATATTAATGTGCTTAATGTTAGATTATTCTAATAATCTATTGTATGGTCCATGTTAATTAAAGTGGATTGACTTAATATTAAAGTGCTTAATGCGATGATTGTTAAGCATAAAAGAAATTAAGTTGATTGAGTTTTAATTCATTCTCCTTGACTTTATTAAAGTGTATAATATATGGTTAAAGAGATGTAAATAAAGAGATATGAATGAAAGAGTATTTGCATATATTCCCTGTAAGATGATAGGGCAAATCTTTAAATTCTTTGTAAGAAATCTCTTTAAATTCTCTTAAAGAGATTGAAACAGAGGGATATTTGGAAAAGGAACAAGAAAGAAAGAATCGTCTATCTCTCTCTAAAAAAGGGCAACTATTATTCTCTCTTGATCATCAAAGGGAAAACGAAAAGCAAAAGGATCAAAGTGATAAAAGTTTCTGGATCAACGTTTACATCAAAAAGATGGATCAAAGTTGGTAATTTATATGTTTGTTTATTCCCAAATATAGAAACTAATGGTTGAATCAACAATATTAACTATGGGACTTAAAGTATTGTTTGTATGTAATATATAACTCACAATTGGTATCAGAGCACAGTAACTAACGTATTGATTTGCCATGAAAAATTAGGGTTTCTGTAATTAGGGTTTCGGTAAATTTTCTGCATATTGGATGGATTGATTTCATGAAAAGGTAGAAAATTTAGGGTTTAGAATTATGGGTCACGAGTATTGACCCGATTGATTACTCGCAATGATCTAGAGAAATTGATTATGATATAAAAGAATGGAAAGAATTCGATTTCTGCAGAATGAATTCGACGTAATTTCCTCTATGCAATGAATTTCACAGTTTGCGGACGCTGTCGGACGACTACGGTTGTCATAAATCTTAATCTGTAACTTTCGTTGCACTTTCGGACGATAGCGGATGATAGAGGATGCAGGTGAACTCGTCTGAATTGAATCTATACTAATTTTGTTGTTTTTCGGACGATGGCGGACTCAAGTTCCTCGTCCTGAACTCGTACGAAAAGCATAATATATATTTCGGATGATAAAGGATGCATGAGGACGATCAATATTAGAATCTGTAATTTTTTTGTGCTATTTTGGACGATAGCGGACGCAAGTTCCTAGTACGCTAGTCGCCCGCAAGGCAGAAACGTAGAATTTAAATAAATGATATAAATGAAAGTTTACTCAATTAAATATTGTTGTATAGAAACTTAGTAGTCACCAAAGTGACCTAGTTTGAAATGATCAGTATTAAATTGTGTAATTTATTCATTTAATTATGGTAATGTTATTGAAAGAAAATTATTAATTATAGACTAGTAGGTCACCCAAAGATGGACCAATGTTTATAATTAATAATATTAATGTGACAAGCTTACATATTTAATTAATATGTTTAAATATCCAAAGATATCAAACATATTGCATTGAATATGTTTATGAGTCTATATTAAAGTTTATGTAATAGCATCAATGATTGTTTATTTCTTTAAGGATTACCTAAAGGTGAACTTAAAGAAATAAATTTATGTTTATCTAAATTCAATTAAGTTATTGAATGAGCATGTATTATGTTTTTGCAGCTTCTATTAATTTATTTGCTTATGGCAATTCTCTTGTCAAGTTCAATGGTTTGAGCTATGCTGATTGGTCTGAACAAATTCAGTTTCAACTGGGTGTATTGGATTTAGACGTAGCATTAGTTTGTGATAGACCACCAGCCATTAATGAGACCAGTACAGAAATTGACAAGTCAGACAGTGAGACTTGAGAGCGGTCTAACAGGCTGAGTTTGAGCTTGATGAAGATGACAATGGCTGAAAATGTTAAGCCATCAATGCCAAAGACGAATGAAGGAAGGGAATTCATGTCTAAAATTAAAGAATATTCTCAATCAGACATTACAGGTAAGTCTGTTGTAGGGAATCTGATGAATGAGTTGACGACCAAGAAATTTGATTAGTCTCAACTCATTCATGATATGTTACAAGCATGACTAATTTGGTAGCAAGGCTGAAAACATTGGGTATGGATGTAAGTGAATCATTCTTGGTTCAATTTATCATCAACTCATTTTCTCTTGAGTTTGGCCAGTTCTAGGTGAATTACAACACCATTAAAGAGAAATGAAACTTTCAAGAAATTAAGGTCATGTTGATTCAAGAAGAAGGGAGGTTGAAGAAAATGAAAGACAATACCATTCATTTGACGTTTCATAAGGAAGCCAATAGTAGCAAAGGAAACCCAAGTAAGAAGAACAAACAGAAGGGAAAAGACCAATTAAAGATGAAGGATGGCCAAATCCAAAAAGAGCTTAAATGCTACTTCTGTAACAAAGCTGGACACATTAAGAAGAATTGTCTAAAAAGAAAAGCTTGGTTTGAAAAGAAAGGTACATTATTTGTTTCAGTATGTTTTAAATCAAATATTATAGAAGTACCTAGTAATACTTGGTGGTTAGATTCTGGAGCTACTACTCATGTATCTAATGTTACGCAGAGATTTCTTTCGATCCAGCCCATAAACGAGACTGAAAAGTTCCTGTATATGGAAGAACATAATGAAGGCACAAATAGAAGGAATAGGAACGTACATATTGATCTTGGACACTAGATGTCGTCTAGATCTAGAAGAGTGTCTCTATGTTCCTGAGTGTGCTAGGAATTTAATTCCTGTTGCAAAGTTGGGTTATATAGGATTTAACATTGAGATTGTTAATGATATTATTAAATTGTACAAATAAAATTACTGTTATGGTTCTGGTATTTTAAAGGATGGTTTGTACTATTTCAATCTTAATGCTAAATATTTTGAATCTTTGTTTAATATTGATCATGTGATTGGAACTAAACGAGTGCAACAAATGAAAGTTTTGCTTTATTGTGGCATAAACGTCTAAGTCATATATCTAAAGACAGGATGTTGAGGTTAATGAAAAGTTATATTTAACCTCAATTAGATTTAAATGACTGGAACGTGTGTATAGATTGCATTAAAGAAAAGTTAACTAAACACACATCAAAGTATCCTGCCACAAGAAGTAGTGAACTTTAGAATTGATTGTACGGATATATGTGGTCCATTCGACACTTCTTCATGGAGTGGTGAAAAATATTTATTACGTTTATCGATGACTTCTCACATTATGGTTATTTGTATCTATTGCATGAAAAGTCTCAAACGATGAATGTTTTAGAAATATTCATCAATGAGGTGGAAAGACAGTTAGATAGAAAAGTAGAGATAGTGAGGTCTGATAGAGGTGGTGACTATTATGTAAAATTCGATGAAAATGGACAAAACAAAGGTCTATTTGCAAGCTTTCTCAAAAGTCGAGGCATTTTTTGCACAGTATACAATGCCAGGAATACCACAAAAAAATGGTGTAGCTAAAAGGCGGAATCGTACTCTTATCGAAATGGTTAAGAGTATGATGAACAATAGTGATGTGCTTTTATTGTTGTGGATAAACGGATTGAAAATCGCTGCATATCTGCTGAATAGGGTTCCTAGTAAGGCAGTTCCTAAGACACCTTTAAACTATACACAGGAAGGAAACATAGTTTGAGACATATCTATGTTTGGGGTTGTCCGGTAGAAGTTAGGATATATAATCCACATTAAAAGAAGCTCGATGAAAGAATCGTCAGTGATTATTTCTCGGATATCCTGAAAAGTCAAAAGGGTACATATTTTACTGTCCAAAGCATAGTACAAGAATAGTTGAATCTGGAAATGCTCGATTCATTGAGAATGACAAGTTCAGTGGGAGTGATGAATCACGAAAGGTGAATATTCAAGAGAATCGAGTGGAGGAAACATCACCTAGTACTTCTCATCAAGTTGTTATTCCTTTTGTTGTATCACAGTCCAATAACATACTGAAATGTCATATGAATATTGAAACCAATCAAAGTGAACGTCTCAATGATGAGCTGATTGATAATAGTCAAGTCATAAGTGAACCATCATAAGTAACAAAATTGCGAAGGTCTGTAAGGCAAAGGAGACCAGTAATTTCTGATGATTATGTAATTTATTCACTTGAAAAGGAATGTGACTTGAGTAATGAAAAAAATCCAGATTCATTTAAACAAGCCATGGAATGTAATAATTCTGAAAAGTGATTAAATGCTATGAGAAAAAAGTTGAAATGAATGGATGACAGTAAAGTTTGGGAACTTATAGAGTTACCTGAAAGGAAGAAATGTGTTGGTTGTAAATGGATTTTCAAAACCAAACGTGACTCAAAAGGTAATATCAAAAGGTATAAGGCCAGACTTATCGCCAAAAGTTACACTCAGAAAGACGACATTGACTATAAAGAGACATTTTTTTCAGTTTCAAAGAAGAACTTTTTAAGGATAGTTATGACTTTGGTGGCTCATTATGATTTAGAGTTTCACCAAATGGACGTAAAAACTGCCTTTCTTAATGGTGACTTAGAGGAAGAAGTGTATATGGATCAACCGGAAGGATTTTCATTTCCTGGAAATGAAAAATTAGTGTGTAGATTGAATAAGTCAATATATGGATTGATTTAACAATACCATTACGTCATACGGTTTTATAGAGAACACCGTTGATCGATATATCTATATGAAGGTTAGTGGGAGTAAGTTTAGTGTCCTGATATTGTATGTTAATGATATTTATCTTGTTGCAAATGATAAGGGAATGTTACATGACGTAAAAGTTTTTTTCTTTAAGAATTTTAAATGAAAGATATGGGTGAGACATCCTATGTAATTGGAATAGAAATATTCCGTGATAGACTGTAAGGTTTGCTAGGATTGTCTCAGAAAGGATATATCATTACAATTCTAGAGAGATTCAGAATGGATAAGTGTTTCGCTGGTGTTGCTCCAATTCAGAAAGGGGACAAGTTTAATCAAATGCAATGTCCGAAAAGTGATTTGGAACATAAGGAAATGGAACCTATTCCATATGCATCAGTAGTAGGAATTTTAATGTATGCATTGACATGAACTCGACTAAACATCAGTTTTGCGGTAGGGATGTTGGGACGATATCAAAGTAACCCAGGAATGGATCACTAGAAAGCTGCAAAGAAAGTCCTTCAGTATTTACAAGGAACAAAGGAATACATGCCCACGTACAGAAAATTAAATTATCTTAAGGTGATTGGATATTCGGATTCAGATTATGGCGGATGTGTAGACTCGAGGAAATCTACATTCGGTTACGTGTTCCTATTAGCCGGAGGAGCCGTATCATGGAAAAGTGGAAAGCAATCTTCGATTGCTACTTCCACTATGGAGGCATACTTTGTAGCATGTTTTGAGGCTACAATTCAAGCATTGTGGTTGCGAAACTTAATTCAGGGTCTAGGAATGGTCGACAATATTGATAGACCGCTGAAGATTTATTGTGACAATTTTGCAGTTGTATTCTTCTCAAAGAATGACAATTATTTGAAAGGAGCAAAACATATAGATTTAAAGTACTTGTCAGTCAAAGAAGAAATACAAAAACAAAAGGTGTGCATAGAACATATAAGTACAAGTTTGATGATTGTGGATCCATTAACCAAAGGATTGCCACCCAAAGCCTTTAAAGAACATGTTGTAAGGATGAGTTTAGGTGACAAATCTTTGTATATGTGATTGTAATAGCATAACTTGTATCTTATAACACTTTTGAATTCATTAAAGAAATGTTTTTGTATGTTTGTTTATTATTCATAGAATGGAGTATACAATTAAAGTTGTTTATGAATAATATGTAAACTTTATGAAAAGTTAAAGTTGAAAGGTATATATATATATATATATATATATATATATATATATATATATATAGTATTCCTCGATTAAAGAATTAATAAATTGTGTTAATTTGTGATACATGGAAAGAATCATGTCGTCATTAAAGACTTGTGACTGCCATGATCCAATTATATAATTCATTCTGAAAAGAACACTTGATAAATTCACATTATGGTACATTATAGATATTGATTGTAAATTCAAGTTGTGACAGCTGAAAAGTAGTAGTTGTGAAATCAATTTCATTAAAGTTAATATAACATGGCCCAAGTGGGAGATTGTTAGATTATTCTAATAATCTATTGTATGGTCCAAATTAAAGTGGATTGACTTAATATTAAAGTGCTTAATGTGATGATTGTTAAGCATAAAAGAAATTAAGTTGATTAAGTTTGAATTCCCTCTCCTTGACCTTATTAAAATGTATAATATATGGTTAAAGAGATGTAAATAAAGAGATATGAATGAAAGAGTATTTACGTATATTCCCTATAAGATGAAAGAGCAAATCTATTAATCCTCTATAAGAAATCTCTTTAAATTCTCTTAAAGATATTGAAATGGAGGGGTTTTTGAAAAGGGTATAAGAAAGGAAGAAACCATCCATTACTCTCTCAAAAAGGGCAACCATTATTCTCTCTTGATCATCAAAGGAAAAACGAAAAACAAAAGGATCAAGGTGATAAAGTTTTTCGGATCAATGTCTACATCAAAAGCATGGATCAAGGTTGGTAATTTATATGTTTGTTTATTCCTGAATTATAGAAACTAATGGTTGAATCAACAACATTAAATATGAGACTTAAAGTATTGTTTTTATGTAATATACAACTAACACTTAATGTGATGGTTGTTAAGCATCAAGGACATTAAGTTAATTGAGTTTTAATTCCCTCTCCTTAACCTTATTAAAGTGTATAAAGTATAGTTGAAAATGTGTGAATGAATAGACATGAATGAAAGGGTATGTATGGAGAAATACCTTTGAAAAGTTTTCTTCTTCATTAATGAAAGAAAATTACAGAAAACAACACACGCTAACAATATGAAATTACTACAACTATACTGTGGTTTTCTTGATCATCAAAGAGGCAATTAAAGTGAAAGGATTAAGGAGAAAAAGATTCGATATCAACTTCGTCAACAAAAGCTTTTATCATGGACCAAGATTGGTATTTGAATGATTTATCTGGGTTTCGTGAAATTGAAATGGTTGAATCAACAACGTTACATATGTAACGTAAGGATTGTGAGTATGAAATATACTAACAATATTATTTTGTTATTTTATAACTAAGCGTAAAAGGATGTATGATTTTATCATCAAAATTTTGATTTTTTTTCTTAAAATCAAATTAGTCAATAGTCCATCAAGATAAATCAAATGTTTTGATCTTCTATTCCCAAAACAGGAAGATTAATAATTGTCATTAATTGTTATTAAAATTCTTATTGAATATTATATTAAAAGTTATCGTACATTTTTTAGTAAGATTTACAAAAAGCTCTTAATTATTATATTTTGTGACAACTTACGAATTTTAAGATGCTCTAATATTGTCTCTTCATTAAGGATTTTTATTAAATGTTATCATTTGAAATCATCAATTCTTTGGTTTTGATGGTGATAATATATGAAATACATAGAGAGTATTGACATTTTATCTTTTTTGTTGATGATTTTCACTCCTCTATTCCCCCCCCCCCCCAATATTTTTTTTCGTTCAACTCCTTGTGGTCCTTATTTTTTGTATCTTTTCCTTTTCTTTGCCCCACTTTTCCCACCTCCCATCTCCAATGTAAGCTCTAAGCTGTTCATCTCCAATCATTTCTCCTCATGCGTGTCGGTGATCATTTTATAGATTTAATTGAATAACTGTGATTGAATCTTCAATTTTTGTTAGTCACTTTTTCATCATTATTTGAAAATGAGACATTGATTAAAAATTAAATGTTTTTTTTGTTTATTCATTAAAGAATGAAATCCCTCAAGCCTCTCGTACAAACATTGATCTATTTAAGACATATACCTCAGAAGTATTGTCAGGCCAGAAACATAGAGTACACTACACTAGAACGAGCTTGCACAAGAGCACTATTTGTCTTTGGTGCCCTTTCCACACTATCACTAAAACTTGAAGTTTGATATTCAATAGTTGAATCATGTTTATAGTCCAAAGATAATTGTTCAATTACATAATCTATTGCTTTAAGAAATTTGCAGCTCTTTCACTACCAAAAAATATGATTAAACAATACTTTAAAAATCTCGTTTTGCAACTTGGATCAAGAACAATAACTATGTATACAAAAAGTTTACTTTATCGAAAGTTACTAAATATTTATCAAACTTGTTTTGTATTCCAATGGTCATTCTTCTCATGTCACATTATCACCCTTAGCATATTGTTCTATAACAATGTTCAAATTACAAAATTCACCTAAATAAATATTTGATGTAATATGCAAAGAAGCAAAATCATTAATAGTCATAGGATAAAATATCTCTAAAAACTTCACATATTCTCAATGCATACCCAATATTTAGTTTGGTCCTTTCCCTCCCAAGTCTAGTAAGAAATGTAACGACCTGTTTTTCCCTTACTTAAAACGTGGATTGAAATTTTTTTCATTGTAAAATGTGTAATGAAAAAATTATATTAAGAAAATGCACTAAATTTAAAACTTTTCTTTAATAAAATTTATCAAATAAAATGTGTAGTGGAAGACTTCTCATTTATTTACAAAACATATTTCATACCAACATTTATTCCATACTATGCACATACCACATTTACTTATCTTTATCGCAACCATGTTTTAGATAGTGTAGAAAACAGTCATACAACATTACTTAAAACCTATTCCTAAACCTTTATACAAGTATCAAGATATGATATGTAAAACATGCTACTTTGAGCCATAACCCACTAATCAAATCGCCAAGCAACACAAAAAGCTCAACATAGCAATACTCCATAGCTTCATTCTTCTTATCATCACTCCATAAAATTCTCATATGCAAGTATGGGTCTCATGTACCTCACAAGACATAAAATATGAGTATAACGTTCAGTAAGAGATATAAAAAATGTGTTATGTTCATGCTATGCAACTTTATAAAAATATATGCAATTTCCATTACATTTTTCCTTTACCTTTACCCTTACATTTAACTTTACTTTCACTTAACCATTCAGGCGTTGGAGATATCACCATACAAGGGAGAGTGACATCTATTAACCCACACGGGGTAGCCAACTCAATAACCCATATCTCACAATGTCTATTTACGTTTATTTCCATTTATTTTCTTTTTTCCTTTAGTTCCATTTACCCATACAGGAGCTAGGGTATCATTGTACAAGGTAGAGTGACTCCTATTGACCCACACAGGGCAGCCAATAAACATTCATCAATAACACATGATAGGGTTACAATCATTTATATATGCACTCTAGGGTTTATCAAAATTTTCACCTATCTTTGATCGATCATAACCTTCACACTACTTACCCAAATTCATTAATTCTGGAACCAACTTCTTCCTTAAGATGTCCTTAATAGTATTATGCATTTGACTAAACAATATTATGCATAGCATCTTCCCACGGCCACCCATCTTTTGTCTACTTTGGTTCTTGATAAACAATAGTGTTATTTTTGCAACATTTTCTTTAATATTCCAATTTCCTCCAATTTAATTATTATAAAATCCCACTTATTCTCCTTAAAATAATTTTCTTATTTTTCTAGGATATTACAGATTATGAAATGATGAAGTTATAATTTGATTTATGTGGGATCCTCCGTTCGACCGTCTATAAATACCAATATTAGGGGTTGAAACCCTAACAACTCTGAAACCGCAAAGAGAAGTGAATTCTCTCTAACTCTCGAGTGGATTTTCTCTCAAGCTTTATGAATGTAGGTCTCCTAGGCCTAAAGTTTTGAAAAATCGGAGGAATGATAGTAATAGACGATGATATTATGAACTATTTCTGTGTTTTTGAAATAGTGAATATATATTAAAGTTTTATCCTTTCTGATGGACTACAATGTTCAATCACAAGAGCAAGGGCCTAAAGACTCATAAACACCTACCTTTCTAACTATTTGGAAGGTGACTCAATTATGACCTAAATGGAGGAGCTCCCAACCCATGAAGACCAAGGGAGACTCACACATATGTTACTATGGAAAGGAGTCCAAGAAAACAAGCTTGAAGGGCAAGAAAGATCAAGAGAAGAAGACATATGGAAACCTTTCCTATCGGCCAAGCTAGAAGACAAAAGGAAGACCTATTCTTACCTAGATATGACAATTGTCTATGTGGAAAAACTTGAAGGGAAAGTAGCTGCCAAAAGCCTCCAAAATGTGGGGGGAAAACCAGTAAACAATAGTTATATAATTGCTTTAGAAAGTTGCCTAAAACTAGTATAGTAATCGCCCAAGTATGACCGAGTATTAGCTTTCTTTCCTTTATTGTTATTACCTATTATATGGTTTGTAATTGGCTATATAAAGCCAATTAGTATGTTTGTTTTAGACAGTGAAGTTTGAATATTAAAAAGCTTTAGCTTTGTTTCGAAATTAGAGTGATTCCTCTTTCAATCATTTGGTGAATTACATCCAAAGTTCTTTGTGTGTGTTGCATCACAAATTGAGGTTACTTGTAAGTTGAGTAGTCTCTGTTATTGGCATTCGTACTCTTACTTCTTGAGGGAATAGTGTGTGAAGAGGTGTTCAACTTTCATAGGGAGTTTCATTGTGGGGAGTTTCATTGGCAAAGTCATCCATACGGGAGTGCAAGTTGTGACTTCTTGCTATTTCTGACCAATTCACTTCTCTCGTGCATATTTCCAAATCCGTGATGTTTCTTACAATTATTCTTGGAGGAGTTCTTCATTCATCAAGAAAGTCGTGGTTCAAATCTCGTGAAGAAAACTTCTAAATCCAAAGAGTTATTGATTTCTAAAGTTGGAGTTTCCATAAAGTGATTTGCGGCAATTTTAGAAAGCTACTACCAACTAGACGATTGCCCCTCCTTTAGCCGTTCGACCAATCAATCAACCGGCCCGTTGTAGAAGTTTGAATCTATTATTTTTGTCCCGTTGCTGACCAATCGCTATTTCCCCTACGAATATGCGGACGATCATTTATGGTCCTTCTCCTTCATCAAGTGATCAACCGCTCCTTAACATATTCAAACCTCGATCATTCAACTCTTCTTCAAATAAGTGATCACTCACATCTTACTTTCTTTACCTCCTTCTGTTGGTGCATTACTTTCCCTTCTATTAATCCGATTCTCTTTTTGATTTTAAGAAAATCAAACGTGTTGGATAATTACAGAATTTGCTAAGGGTTATAGTTAAGTAATGTTGCTTGTGTTTGACCTTTGGCCTACATCACAAAGACACTAGGGTTGCTATGGTGTTACTAGTTATTATGTTGATTAAGGATATGCTTATTACTTGATGTTTACCATTTTTGCTAAGTTGATGTTTGAGAATTTGTTCACTATTATTGCTATATTCATGTATATTAGATTATTATTAGGTGTTACATATATGTTTCATACATCATAAAAAACCTTTTTTTTAAGAAAGATAAGAAAGAATGAAAGACTGAAAGATAGACGAAATATACATAAATAGCCATTGTGGGAGTGGTTTCAAGTTGATTGTTCTGCGTGAGGTGGACTTAACGGTATCACTCTCTCCCCTAGACTGAATTACTGATAACTATTGAAATGTTAAGTGGAAAAAAAGAGAAAAGAATGTTGATTGAAAAATACAAAATTTTTAGAAATTACATCTTATATACACGTCATGTCTATATATCTCTTACTAAGCATTAGACTCATAAGTGAACTTTGTGATGTAGGTAATGATGAAGAATTTATTGATGATATACCTGACGAAACAAATAAATGAAAGTTGCGGTTGAAGAGAAGTTCTAATGGGTTAAGCTAAAGCGTTGTCAAAGCAAAATTGACTCTTAGGTGAAGATTAAAGGCAAGTGAATTGAAAAAGAGGAACTTTTTTATTTTAATTATTTACTTTAATATGTTTGGGTTTTAAGTTAGAATATTTGCAAATATTTTCATTTATTTTGTGTTAGATTTTATTACGTTTGAATTTTAAATGATATTGTTTTTTAAGACTTCCGTTGTATCGTTTAAAAATATGATTTTTATGAATTAATATATGATGTATAAAAAATGACATGAAAACAGATTTTATGTCATGGGGCGTTATATGACTGGTTTACCACACTCGAGCAGATCTTTCTTACACGCATCCAAATACATACATATTCTTTTAATATTGGATAAGACATAAGATCATTCCTATCTACGCTAACAACCATTATGCTGCCACGATTTGACCTCTGAATCTCATCTTTATATGATAAGAGTTGCTTATATTGTTCGTCATCATCTATTTCATTCAATTTTCGAGCTTCATTCCTTGCCTTTCTAGCAAGACTTGGGGTAATGTTGACATTAAAATCCTTACTTATTGTCTTAATAATGGAAGGAATATCCTAGCTAGCCTAACTTTTGAACATGTTCAAGTATTGGTTTACCACCTATTTGGCAGAGGAATGTCAGCTTACCATTTGTCGTGAATAGCTGTGAGCGTTGTTATATCTCTTTATTTGAAACATGAATTTACCTTTCATTTTTGAACTGTGGATCCTCAGTTGCATCTTTCCTAGCACACGACCGTCAATCGATGAGCTTCATTTTTGGCGAACTTTATCCCATACTCATTCTTCAATGTATAATCACGACTTTTTCTCTAATTGCATCAACAAATTATAATTCTTCCCCAAATAATGATCTAGGGAAGAACATTCTTGTTGAGGCCTAATCTCCCCATAATCACTTTCAGAGTTACATAATGAACGAAACTCCCTGTCTAGAGTTGTTGAGATTGAATGCGCCTCGATTTTAACGTTAGCAGCTTCATAATCGAATGCACAAAGCTCATTGTCCAGACATGCTGAGATTACCTCCACCTTCATTTCTCAGCTAACAGATTCTTGATCTCTGGTGTTGTAATACCCCAAATTTTTATATTGGAATTTGGAAAGTAATTAGGGGTATTTGGATTAATTTGATAATTATCCGGGTATTACCAATGACGTATTCGTAAGATTATAATTTATGAGAATTTATTGGATGATAATTAGGATTAATTTGGAAGGTGTATTTTGGAGTTTTTAGACGCATACAGACGAAGGTGGACGATAGCAGATGGAGAGATTTCAAATTAGTCCTTATTTTATGACTTTTCGGACACATGCGGACGCCTGTGGACGATGGCGGATTAGGAGAGTTTGAATCTGTCCAATTTATTGGACTTTTTGGACGATTGTGGATGCCTTTTCTGGTCCAAAATCGCAATTCTGAAGGAGTGAAAGAATGGATTGAACCAGTTTGGTTTAGCTCAGTTGGAAAATTAAGGGATTGCCGATGTTTTAGTTAAAGGAGGAAAAGAAGTAGGATTTATTGGAAATTTAGAGAGTAATTGAGAGGGAAGATTTATGGAATTAATTAAAGGTTAAATGAATTAATTTGATTGAAGGAATTAAGAGAAGAAGCCGGTGAGGTGAACTGGTTCACGCTGTGAATGGGTTTGGGTGAAGACAAAAGAATGTCCTTCGGCCATTCTGTGAGAGAACTGAGAGATGAGGGAGAGAAGAGAGAGCCACGATCAGGGGAAATGAACAATGAAGCAGAGTGACGAGCGAGGGAGGAACGAGTGTGATGGCGAGCTTGGGCGGTGGAATGTGATGCTGTTCGTCGTCCAGCAAGCAGCTGTGACATCGCAGGTTTCTGTTTAGGGCTAGGGAATTTCCGAGCTGCGTGAATGAATAACAACCGCGATGCATTGGTCCTCTGGCGTCGAGCAATCGGTGCGTTTGAAGAGGTAAGTCTGTGGCTTTCCATTCTCCTTCACTCTTTGTTGTTTTTCTAGTATCCGACAATGAGGGATTGGTGATGGCAGGGCAGTGAGCTGGCGGTTAGTGTTGGGCCGATCGAAGGCCTGTGGTCCCGCTTATGGTTCGGTCTGAACCGGTCTATTCTGCTCTGATGGAACCGACATTAGAATGTGCAAAGAGCATGGTGATGGTAGGGCAGTGGCAGGGCATGATTGAGGCAAGGAATGGCATTCCCCTTTGGAAGACGTAGAAATGCAGAAGAGGAGGAGAGAAAGGGAGACAGAGAGTGAGGTGTTATCTGGTGAAGCTAGGAGCCGAGAGCTCTACGAGGAGAAGGAGGAAAGAAGGTTGAGCTACTGCTTAGCTCGGGTCTTCAGGTGAGGGAATATTACTCTGTTGATTCATTGTGGTTTCTTATTTCTGTTATGTCGATTATTCATTGTGAGTGTTTTGTGCAAGTGTTATGTGAAGAAATAATAGGAAATAGGAATGGCAGAGAGCTATTGAAGGGGAGACAGAACCTTGCTCTCGGGTCTTCATGGTGAGAATGATTCCAACTTTATTATGCATTTTTGGATGTTCATGTTTTGTTAGTGGATGAATAATGTTAGGATTATGCTTTATTTTTGGAATCATATCTTTGTTGGGTTTCTGCTCACTGAATTTTGTTAGAAACTATGATATGCCTTGAGTTTTGTTATTGTTTTGGGTTGTGCTTGTTGTGATTATTCTCTGTTGAGGATTGTTCACTGGCATAAGGATTGTTATGATTAGTGTTAAGAGTTGGAATTATGTCTAACAACCCGGTTTATTATTGCCATTAAAAATCGTGTAAAATTTAAAACTTTTCTTTTACTTAAATCATTTTCTTTGCAGTTGCGTAGCAGAAGATTATTTTATTCTTAAAACCATTTAAAAGACAGTAATAAAATCCTTTTTGTAAAATATTTTATTAAACACAACGGAAGTCCTTTTTAAATAAAACAAATATATAGTTTAATTCCTTTACAAAGGCCTTTACAAACCATTTTTCTTTAAAACCCTTTAGCCTAACCAGCCACAAGATCCGCGGGTACAAATCCTTCATCAACTAGCTCTTAGCCGGTTCACCTGTTCGTGTACCTACATCACAAGATTTAACTAATGAGCCTAAGGCTCAGTAAGTGATATAAAATAAAAGGTATGATGCACATGTCATGCAACTTTTAAATCTCTTTTTGTTTTCTATTTCTGTTTCTTTTCTTTCTTTCTTTTCTTTTCTTTTACCATTTTCTTGATCTTAACTTTGCTTTATCTTGACTTTACTTTACTGTTCCTTTCTTTACTTGATAGCTATTTTACTTTATCTTGAAAGGCGTTGGAGACGTCTAAACTTGACGAGGAGGAGCAGCTAACTCAACCTCACATCCCCAGAAGACCTCTTTATATTTTTATTTATCTGGAAAGGCGTTGGAGATGTCTAAACTTGACGAGGAGGAGCGGCTAACTCAGCCTCACATCCCCAAACGACTCCGTTTATGTTTATTGTCGTCTTAATCTTGAAAGGCGTTGGTGATATCTAAACTTGACGAGGAGGAGCGGCTAACTCAACCCCACATCCCTAGACGACCACGTTTATGTTTATCTTTATCTTGAAAGTGTTAGAGATGTCTAAACTTGACGAGGAGGAGCGGCTAACTCAACCTCACATCTCGTCACACCCGTTTACGTTCATGTATTTACATTTCGTAAATGTTTCGTTTCTTCTTCGTTTCCTTTTTAAAACATGCATGGAAACCATTTTCGTATATTTTGGAAAACTATGATACATGATGCTCGTGAATACATACATTCTCTATTAGAAGAATTTAATAGCGCAACCAACATACAATGCATAGAACATGCTTCATAAACGGTAGACATGCTTATAAAAACTGTAAACAATGAAACGTGCTATTAAAACTGTAGATATGCTTATAAAAATTGTAAACAATGAAACGTGCTATAAAAACTGTAGACGTGTTTGGAAAGCGGTAAACAACGAAACATGCATATCCTATTGTTGCGATGTAGGGCCCTAAAGACCAAGGCACATGCGTATCACTTACCTAGCGTCCTTAGCGCGGTTCAGAAATTAACGTTGTTATTCTTCCCTTTTATACTTTCAAAATAATTATCGTTTATTTATTAATATTTTTATCAATTATAAATCTTAACTTTGATACCACTATTCCTCGTTTATTATTTGATAGTTTAATTATCGCTTAACAAATTTCTATTAATTTATCTTCATTAATTCTAAGGTCAATAAACGAATAACTTTAATGCATACTCTTCCCTTAATTCACAATTGTCCAATTTAACCGATATTTATTCATTAATAACAATCACTGAATTTCCATAAATCTTAATGCTTAACAAATCTCATTAGTCAACTTAATTACCTAGCAACCTTGCAATAACAATTTTAGTAACTTAACATGTGCAACGGGAAAACAATAACCAACAATAGTTGCTCATTCCATCAATGTGACCAGATAATAGAGAGAATTTACTTCGCAAAACCGAACAGTAGCAATTGTTTAACGATAATAATTACGAACCCTATATATTCACAGTTGTCCAAATGATAACCAACAGAGTACATTTATTTATCCTTTTTATTTGATTAGAAAGGCTGTAGATAAATCACCCAGACAAATAACCAGAAGCTAATTGAAATCAATTATAGCAGTAAGCATTCAATGACAAATCCCGAATATCAATCCAACATGTTTCCACGTCCAACAATTCATTTTCCAGTATATAGTTGTCTAATGGTAAATCGAATTTAAACCAACTAAATTCTATATATTTCACATGCACTTACCAACAAACAAAACCAACTGTAGCACATAATTAGAGGATGAATTCAATCCCACAATCACTGTATATACAACAGAACAATACACCAACCTAGGAGCAGCTCATCAACAGGTTCCCTTTACAGATTACCCATTAACATAACAAAATTTAAACTATGAACAACCAGTTTACAGGATACACAAATGTCCAACACCAGAAACCATTTCAGGCACCAATATTGCACATCAACAAGCAAATTTAATAACCCACAGTAGAGCAGCTTTAATAACAAATTCATCAACCAGAAAATAAATCAAGGAACAGGGGAAGTCCATTACCAATAGACCTGAGAATAGCACCTCAAAATCATTCACTTGCACCTTCACATTTCATCACCACCACTCGACCATCATCATCCTTCGGCCATCACGCCATCTCCAGCACTTCTTCACTGTTCCCTTTCCTTTCGTTATAATCTATCATGATTTATAGACAGACGACCCCCATGTAAGCCAGGCTGATGGAAGAATTACCCAAATCGAAGGAGGTGGTCCATTGCTCAATCTCCACGTGGAAAGTTGCTATCTTTTCGGGAGAAGGAGAAACATCGGGTCAGCTAGAAGAAAACAAACCGGTTCAATGTGGAAACAACAGGACAGGACCTGCGTGTTTCCGCCACTTCCGATTCATCCTTGAAATTTCATCTCGGCAAATTCCACCCAACAATCACAGCAGCAATTTCATCCCAATCAACATAGTCATAGTCAAAATACATACCATAGTATATCATAGAGAAAAACCACAGCTTCACGGTTCCCATTGACCAAACCCGCGGAGCCCTAGCCCGTCGTTCATCGCGTCGCCCGCAGCCACACCGTTGCTGCCATGCGCCAGAAAACGCGCACCAGAGCTCGCGGCGTCGTCTCCCTCCCGATTTTGCTCTCGGTCGGCTCTCCCTCTCTCACCTTTCGTCTCCCTGTTTCTCTCGGGCTCGCTCTCGCTTTCTCCCGCTTCTCTTCTCTAAATTTCTTCTTCAAATTAAAATAAAATCATCACAACTTTTCCAGCCGAACAGAACCAACGAACCGAGCCAAACCGGTTCACTATCCTCTTTTGCCTTTTTGATTTTTCTTTTATTTTAATTACTTCTAATTTCACTTAATTTTTCCTTTTTTAATTTAAATTCCCTTTTCACTCAATTAAATTCTTCATTTAATTAAATTATTTCTAACCCAATTCTAATTCCCGACTTATTCCAAATATCGATTAGCGATTATTACGGGTCCAATTTAAATTTCCCAATTTCATTTCATTAACTAATTTCCCATTAAATAAATCATTGATTATTATCCAAATATTTCCCCCAATCAATTTTCTTATCAAATAAATATCAATTATCCCTAATTAATTCTGTTACGAAAATTGGGGTATTACATTATGCCTTGTTAGGTTCAATTTGTATATATAAAAGTGGATTGGTTACTACCTTGTTGGATGGTTTATGTGGCTTTTGGTTTGAGGATTTATGTTACTCTCAGTTGTGTTGCGGGATATTGATGGGAGTTGTTTCCTATTCTGTTATATGGTTAAGTGGACTGTAATTGGGCTATGAAATTCTATTAAGTACATGAATAAGGAATAAAGATATAGATAAGGATGAAGTTGTTAAGTTGTAGACGTTGAAGCTCGTAAGTGTTATTAAATTTTATAAACAGTTAATGGAGAAATGGATATTAATAATAATGTTTTAATCATGAAAGTTTTGAAAAAGAAAAGAAGGATAAAGATTAAGTATGAATACACGATAAAGCTTCAAGGTAAGAAATGGGTAGAATCGTTGGCCTGTGGAGGCCCTACACCATTAGCAGTGTCTTTCCTTTAATTGTTTATTTGTGTTTTTTCTATGTTGCCATATTATGTCTATGATGTTCGCACGTTATTAATTTAATCTCTAAGCATGTTTAGAATGTTAGCATATTGTTATTGTTTCCTTTGGATTGCCAAGCATGTTTATACTGTTATTATTTCTTTTAAACTACCAAGCATGCCTACATTGTTATTGTTTCATTGAAATAGCCAAGCATGCCTATGATATTATTGTTTCCTTTAAATCGTAAAGCATGTCTACATTGTTATCGCTCCTTTAAATTAACAATCATGCCTATATAGTATGTTAGTAGACTTCTATATGACTCATACTTTTATATTGTTGTGATTACTGCTTTATGTCTCATACTTTTATACTGTTATGATTACTGCTTTTCATTGACATGTATCACGATAATGTTTCTCATTGACATGCATCATGATAATAGAAACAAGTAGGAAGTGCCACCTCTGGGTTGGTACTCATATGCATTACGTGAGAAAAATGAATGAATGAATGGAAAATAAAATGGGGAGTTAGGGGACGGACAGGTAGTTAGGATCTAATCAGGTAGTCTGGACTAAGTCCCCTCCCTTGTCAGGAATGGAACTAGCTACCCTAAGTGGTTAGAAGCCAACCAAGACTATACCTCCAACACAGGTTCCTCAAATCTTCTGCTTGATGTATGAGTAAATAAAATGAATGAAAGAAAAGGAAATGGGGAGTTGGAGGACGGACGGGTAGTTCAGATCTAATCAAGTAGTCTAGACTAAGTCCCCTCCCTTGTCGGGAGAACGAGACCAACTACCCTAGGTGGTTAGAAGCCGACCAAGACTATACCTCCAACACAGGTTCCTCCAATCTCCTGCTCGACGTACAAGTTATGAATGAAAGAATGAAATGTAAAGAAAAGATTGGTTTGGGGCGGAACCCATTCCAATAGAATAAAAGAAAGGCATGATCATACTGTATATCTCATTTCTTACTGGGCCTTGGGCTCACAGTTTGCTAATGGTGTAGATACACGCACAAGAAAATGATGAACAGATCAAGGAGTAGTTGATGAAGGATTTACACAGGCAGGACTTGTGGCTAGTTAGGATAAGGAAAATAAGAGATAAAAGAGTTTTATAAATGTAAAGTAATAGTTCAATTATGGTCTTTTTGAAATGAACGATTATGCTTCAGCTATAAAATATTTTATGCTTCCGCTATTAATTAAGAAAAATGGATTTTATAATTAAAGTCTTTCGCTGTTAATGAAGATTTAAGTAAATAGTTTTAAGTAAAACGTTTTAACAATCGGGTTTTAAAAAAAGAACTTTGATTTCAATTGAAAAGTTTTAATAAGAATTCAGTTGTTTTATAAAAGTTTTAAATTTAACGCATTTTTAAAGTAAAGAAAAATCTAGGTCGTTACAGGTTTTTTTATGTTTAAAACAACAAAGAATTCACACGCCAATTAAATTACATAATCATTTCCTACGAATACTTTCTAATAGAAATTTCTTCTCATCAACGCCATTTGGTGTCCAAAAATCAAACACTTTGATTTTTCATAATTCTTATATGAAAAAAAAGGCACAAAACATCGAATCAAACTTCATTTCCATCAGAACATGTAAATCCCCACAATCATCACCCATTTTAGGTGAAAAAAGTAGTGTTTGATTATTATACCTAAAATTGGAGAGGACAAATAAAAGATTCTCTTAAGAAAAATGATTATGAGGTCCAAAAATTGAGAATAGTGTTTGGATGGGGTTGATTTCGTCGTTGAAAGAGAGAAATGTCATTAGAGGTTTTAAGGTTCGGCAGAAATGCTTTTGTTCTGTAAAATAATCTATTCCCAGGTTGCCTAGTACTTAAGTGTGGGCGTCTGCTACGGTCACCCGTAGTAATCCACTATCATCTAGAGAACTGACGAACGACTTACATTCAAGGCGACTTTTCACTAATGCCCACTCGTTAAGTGAGGGCGCCTGCAGCGAATTTGTAACGACCCTTTTTTTTTACTTTGAAAATGTGTTAAATTTAAAAGTTTTTCTTTTATAAAAAGACCTTAAGTCTTTTCTTTCATAAAATCAGAGTTATATTCTTAAAACCGATCGTTAAAATCTTTTACTTAAAACATTTTGCCCAATTTATTAGCAATAATAAATCATAGTATTTTCTTAAAATGCTTTTATAAATTAGCAGTGGAATAAAATTATTTTATTTTAAAATGTAGTGAAAGCATAAACGTAGCGGAAGTATAAAATAAGATAATAATTCAACTATTTATTTGATTACAAAACTCTTTTCTCTTTTAGCTCAGCTAGCCACAAGATTTATGCATGTAAATCCTTCCACTATTTTAAGGGAATCCCTTAGATTCATAAACCAAAATCATCAGGTCTTAACAGTTTCCAAAAATCCATCATATTAAAACTTTGTCCATTGGAAATACCAACCTAAATTTTTAGTAACGATTAAGTACATATGTGAACTTTTGACTTCCTAAGGTTTAGCAACATTCTTCATCCGCTTTCATTTTCCATATGGGATCATCGTAGTATCTTCCATATTCATCATAACTCTATATTGTATTAACTTTCGTATACAACCTTGTTCTAGTTCACCCAATCGTTTTCTAGAATGTACTATTCTTTTATGTCTTACACCTTTGGACATTAATTTAGCAAAACAACCAACTTTGATACATTTAATGAGATCAAGCCAAGTATTTACTCTTATTTTTGTATACTTTGGGTATCAGTCTTCTACTTCTTTGATGTTAAGAATCTTTGCTACAATCTTTTAAACAACATATACCACAATAAATTTTTTCCTTATATCCTTGCACAATCCGATATATCTTATATTCCTTACGTCCTTATATCATACCTAGATGTGAGACAAATTGTGACAATGCCTCAAACTTGTGTTCATACTTGGATCAATTCCTTAATGAGTAAATTCCAACTTACTTATCTATATTGTGAAATACTTGCCATAAAAATTCTCTTCAATTCTGTCTATGTTATTGCATTTACATCTGTGATTATGGTAACTCAGTTTCTCTAAGGCTTCATCATGAACATGGCATATGTTACACTTTTCTACCTTCCTTATACTAGTAGTTCCTATGTCCTTCATAATTCTTTAACATTGGCTGAATTAGTAACTTCCATCAAACTATGGTTGTCATAATAGCTGAAACTATCATAATTAGTTTGGTTCTTCCATGATTAATTATTTTCATAAGTTTCTCCAAGTGTTGAAATTGTTGCTCTATTGGTCAATCGATTGATGGTATCTTTATTGTGGTTGAATCACTATTTACTCAAAGTTTCTTTGTACACTTGTCTAATGTCATACTTAATTCAAAACACTCTTAATGATATTCCTCATCATTTTTGAATATTTCTCAATTCTCTTTGCTCACTAGTTTCTTTGTTAGAAAATGTTCTTTTCTAATTTCTTTTCCTAAAGTGCAATCCAACTTATGTTTTCTTACTTGTAAAATCCAAATGATTCCAGCACTGTTTACACATTCTAAAGGGGAAAGTATCTTTATCCAAACATATTACTATCACTTTTTCCTATAAGTCTTCTCACTGTATTATATAGGATAGTCTTACTCTCTTCCTTGTATTTTATTTTCACCCTATTCCTTCAAATATTGACGTTCCAAATTTAAATATTATTTATTTTGTTTCCATTTCCACTTTTATTTAATTTTGCCCCATTTATTTTAAGAATTATTGTTCATAACTCTATTGTCTATGGATCAATTCTTAAATCTAGGGAATATTTAGGAAATTTAAAAAATTAACTAATAAATTTCACCTAACTATTTCTATACGAATTGAAATAAATTTCATCTGATTAAGGTAATTTATACTAACATCACAACTAAGGTAATTTAAACTAATCAACAATAAAGTTTACTTACAATCGGAGGAGCATTCTCTGATGAGTCTTGAGTTATCAACAGTCTACAGAACCGAGTTATGCTCTGATACCAACTGTAACGCCCCAAGTTTTAAAAATCATTTTCATTTATTCTCTTAGGTCATAACCCTTCAGGTCGAATCCAGTTGATAACTCAAAGCCTCCTCTGGTAATGCCTTCTCCCCTACCTGAGAATCATCTGCACCACGGGTAATACAGAGAACTAAACGCTCAGCAAGAAATAGAATATAATGCTTATGTAATGGTTATGTAATGCTTATGTAGTCATTTTCTATAGATGATAAGTGGATAATCACCAAGTACAAATGTATATTGTATGCTTTTGGTTGGAGCTCAATCCTCACCCCAAGGCTTTTAGGTCGTAGCCCGAGGATTGGCCTCATTCTAAGGCTTTTGGGCCTCACAGTTTTGTTTCTAGAATGTATATTGTTTGCTTTAGCTCGGAGCTTAATCCTCACCCCAAGGCTTTTAGGCCGTAACCCAAGGATTAGCCCTACCCCAAGGCTTTTGGGCCTCACGGTTATATTTCTGGAATGTATATTGTTTGCTTTAGCCCGGAACTCAATCCTCACCCCAAGGCTTTTAGGCCGTATCCCGAGGATTAGCCCCACCCAAAGGCTTTTGGACCTCAACTTATTTATTGATCTTCTTTATCATGTATTTATTCATTTTCTTTATCATGTAATGAATGCAACATTTTCATAAATTCTATCATGATGCATGAATGACAATATATTTATCTAATAACAGTTCTCGAAGCATACAAGTCAAAATAACTCTTTCTTAATAAACTTTGAACTATACAATACAAAACAATAAAGTAGTCTTGTGATGCAGGGCCTCCACTGGCTACCACATTCTATTTCTTACTTTTGTAGAATGTTCCTTCGTTCCTTAGTGTTTATAGCCTTTATTATTTCCCCCGTTATTGTTAATACATTCACAATAATATTCACTAATTAAAATCTATTATTTATTATTTTATTTCTTTCGTTAATTGTGGACAGTTGTAACGACCCAGATTTTCGTAAATCCTTTTAAAAATGCGTTAAAATTTGAAGCTTTTATGAAAGAAATATCAGAGTGCAAGCCAGGCCGTTAGGAAAGCTTTAAAACATTTCGTAAGTAAAACATTGCGGAAGCGTAAATATTTTAACGAAAATAAACTAAACATTTAATTACAATTTAAGAAAAGGAAACTTAATTTAATTACATCTCGATTATCTCTCACTTCTCATAGCCTGGCCAACCACAAGCTTGCTCGTGCAAATCCTCATCAACTGCTTCTTCGGTTGCTCGAGGACTTCGCGCGTATGTGTACCTACACCACAAGTAAGACGTGAGCTTAAAAGCCCAGTAAGAGAATGAGTTTATGCGGGATGAAATGCCTCTATTTGATTCTTTGGAATGGGTCCGCCCCCAAACCAATCTTTTAATTACATATATTAGGAATAGCTCGAACGTAGAGCATGGATTAGGGAAATCCTATGGTTTCTAGTTAAATATATTAATTGGTCTTGAGATCCCGATATGGGAAGGATTAATTATTTCCCTCACTCAAGGTGTGTGGCCACCCCGTGGTGGTGTTCCTAATTGTTTCATCGTCATGATGCCTAAGACTACCCTAAGAGTACATACAAGAAATTAACCAATGGCGTATACAAAAGTTCATATAGCAACCATAACAGACATAAACATGTGTGACAATAATAAGCATTTCAAACAGTAATTTAATCAAACACTAAATTAAGGGTGATAACATGCTAGAGAAGTTTATAACCTACATTCACTTACACGCTTATATTAATTAGACCGTTTACATGCTTGATTGATTAACATGCTCGGGATTCTAGTCTATCTAACATGCTTGAATTAACGTACTTGAAGACTAATAGTTAATTAACATATTAAACATGCATCAAGACAATATCCTATAAATTAAACATGCTTGATTAGATAATTAATATGCTCATGAGTTTGTTATTTACACTAGTTATAATCACTCAAATTAAATAGCATGCTCAAGGGGTTGATTTGCAGCAGGGAACTCAACAATACTTCACAGAAGAAATCCAAGGAATTATAACAAAGGAAATTACACAAGAGCAATATCACAGAGAAAGTATAGCAACATATCTATAGGAAGCTTACAGCAACTAAGGCACAAAGCATCCATAACACACAACAACAAGCATAGACAACATACTGACTAACAACGAAGATCAACATACAAAATAACATAATTATCTACTAAATATTAGTATTCTACACTACCAATAACAAACAGTGAGCAATTCAGGGAACTTACACACAAAACGTCCAAATACAGAAGCATATCCAAACATATAGCAAGCAAACATATACAACACACAGACTCTACCACTCACGCACACGTTACTTGTGGTGTAGGGCCTCCATCTGGCCAAGACACACCCAAGTCTTACCGAATGAAGAACACATTCCACGACTCATGCAGCAGCAACTCCAGCTCTTGGACAGCAACTTCACGAGCACCAACAGCACACACCACAGTAGCAGCACTCCACACTAGCTTACACCTCACAACAGAACACTCAGAACCTCTCAACTCACACACTCGTTCACCAGAAGAACCAGAGAGCTCTCAGCTCAGACCTCCAACACACCCGAGGGAAATTCTGCTCTCCTCGCCCCTTTCTCGTAGTTAAAACCCCCAGCCAACAAACACTCTACCATTCTAGAAGGCAGAGTGTTGCACTCCGAATGCCCGACAGTATCACTGCAAATTTCTTAGAGTGTTCCCCATGCCCTACACACTGTCAATTTCATCTAGACCTAGAACCAGGGAAGGAAACTGAACCACAAGTTGGACCATGGCCTTCGGCCGGTCTAGCTTGAACCACCATTTCCCCCTCCCCGACCGCCTCACGCGAAGATCGCCGAAACGCCCCCTGCATCCCTCGCAAGTCGTTGATTCCGATCACTCCCTGCAACATCCGACCATCAGAACGCAAGGAGGAAGAAAACCCAACCAACAGACCTCTAATCGCCGCCGGAAATGATGTAAATTTGAATATATCAAAAGATATCAAGTCAAAGATCATGGAAATTTTCAAATCGGTCGAGAATCATAACAAAAGATCCACTTTTCTAGGATATCTAGATCCACTTATCTAGGAGATCTAGATCCACTTATCTAGGAGATCTAGATCCACTTATCTAAGAGATCTAGATCCACTCATCTAGGAGATCTAGATCCAATTATTTAGATTATCTTTTATTTAGTTTACTAATTTATGTTTGTAAAAGGCTATATTAAGCCATCTAATTTTATGTTTTAGAGAGTTGAAGATTAATACAAAATAGCTTTTGCTAAACCCAAAATTGGAGTGATTCCTCTTTCAAATTCTTTGGTGAGTTACATCCAAAGAACCCTTTGGTGAGTTATATCCAAAGAACTCTTCGTGTGAGTCATATCACGAGAGCCCTATCGTAAAGATTACTTTTCTAAAAAGTAGTCATTTTTCTTTATTCATCTTTTTCTTTCTTTAAACCCTTCCGTGCGCGCATCAAGAAATCACGACCTGCGAGAGCCCCAAATCGCAAGCCCTAGCAACGAACTGCTGCGACTCGCCAATTTGCCTCGCTTGGACGTCACGGACCCCATCTCCCTCTTGCTCTCGGTCTCTTCTCCCCCTTTCTCTCTCTCTTTCCCTCATCTCTTCTCTCTTTCTCTCTGTTCTCTCCCAGCGAATGGCCGAAGGCCATTCATTCCCTTCAACCCAAACCGGTTAACTAAGTGAACCGGTTCACATCCCCAGATCACCATTTAAATTTTCCTTTGTTTTTATCTTCATTTAATACTAATTAATCCCAATAAATTTTAATTATTTCCTTAAAGTAAAATAATTAAATTAAGCCTTAATATTCAACAATTATAAGTAACCCCAAATATTATAGTTTAAATTCATTAAATTAATATTTATTTTAATTACAGTAAATTCTATTTAATCTTAATAAATGGAATTCTTACTAATATGTCCTTCATAATACCCCGATAAAAATAATTATCCAGCTTAAAAAAAAGTTGGGGTATTACAATAGTACTGATAAGGAATATTCTAAGGAAAGAATGCCCTTAGCGATTCTCCTTAGACAGAATATCCTTTCCAAGTAAGTTCCCATGAAAGACTAGAGGGTCACAATGGTCCGATTAAATACCAGTCTCATTAAACAGAACTTACTTACACAGTACAATTACACCACTAATAATATTTCTAATTAATATTAATATCTCTAAAACAATAGTGCTATAATAACTATAATATTGACTAATATTTATCAACTAAATTAACCAATAAACCCAAGAGAAAAAAGATCGTATCAAAATTCAAGAGGTGATCCCGTAAATTCCTCCCGTTAAAGTTCCTGAATTCTTTTGGGTAACTTTCTTTCCCACAATTTCTCACTCAAATTTCCTCTCCCAAATTCCTCACAATTTCCCCCTTCTTTATTTCTCCCTTCCCCCTCTCTTTCTCTCCTTCCTTCTCTCCTTTCTCCTTCTCTTGGTGTGATTCTCCCTAAGCAATTTGCTGCCTATTTATAGGCATTTCCCCTCCTGATGTGCGCACGGAACACACCGCACGTAATGGATGAACGCAACGCTTCTCACCTCCTTGGATAAGGACACGACTGCAAGTTTCTTTCGTGATATAACTCACACGAAAGGGACTTTGGATATAACTCACCAAAGGGTTCTTTGGATGTAACTCACCAAAGGATTTGAAAGAGAAATCACTCCCATTTCGGATTTAGCAAAAGCTATTTTTTTATTAATCTCCAACTATCTAAAAACATAAAACTAGGTGGCTTTATATATAGCCAATTTAAAAGCATAAATTAGAAAAATTAAATAAAAGATAATCTAAATAAGCAGATCTAGATCTCCTAGATAAGTGGATCTATATCTTCTAGATAAGTGGATCTAGATCTCCTAAAAAAGTGGATCTTTTGTTATGATTCTCGACCGATTTGAAAACTTTCTTTGATCTTTGATTTGATATTGCATCACCTCCCTTTTTCATCCATTAGCAGGTGCTAGTGAGGAGAAGATTTAGGTAGAAGTTAGGCGGTCATTCAATAGCAAAAATATGTCAGCAAGCCATGAGTCAGGTCACATTTCATGCTACTAGACTTGGGATTGCAACTGCGACAACGTTATTTCCTTGCTTCCACTCCTTTGGTAAAACTTGATTCTTGCAAAATACAGTGGGTCCGGTCACATGCCATGCGACCAGAGTCGACGTTCCGACAGGAACCATGCCAACGTGACGCGACCGGACCCACGTGCATAGCAGCCCTTCGTTTTCTCCAAGACGTCGCTGTTTCCTAGTCCAATTCTTTCTCCTTTTATTTAATTTCCTTATATATAAATTCTCCAAATAACTTCTCAACCCATTCTTCCACTTAACTACTTCCAATTAATTTCCATAAATTTCCCACTTAACCAATTCTAATAATTTCTATTTTATGAATCTTAAATAAATATCCAAAAATCCCTTATCCAAATTATACCCAATTATACTTTCCAATTAATCCAAGAAGCTATATTTATAAAATTCTAATTTTCATTAATTAATTCTTCAATAAATGTCTCATACTTTAATTTTCTTTACTTAATTCTGTTGACGAAAAATCAAATAATATATATCAACTAAAATCATCCAAATTTCCCAAAATATTAATATTCTTAAGTCTGATAAATTTCAAGGTATTACGGAATGTCCATAGTTTGTCGCAGTCGTTTGAAACCCTTTTTTTTTTTTTAACAAAAAACATGACTGAATTGTTTTGTAATGCCCGAAATTAAGCTTAAACTAAAGATAGTAATAATTGTGAATTTTAGAGATTTTGGGATGATTTTATTATGGATGGTGATTGTAGTTGCTGAAGATATGAAATAGGAAGTTAAGGGTTAATAAATAGGTATGTGTGAGGAGGAGTAAAATGTGAAGTATTAAAGATTTGTTGAACCGGTTAAGGAAATGGTCGATCAAGAGGGTCAATCGCAAAAGTGGCAGAGACGTTCATGAAGGTTTGGCAGTGTGGAACCGTTCCATAGGTGATCGACCGGGAATTTTGGAGAAATTTTCATGACAAGGCGGTCAATCATGTGATCGATTGGCTCCACTGGAATTTCTAGAAATTGGTTTTTTACGTTGCCCTGATCGATCATGTGATCAACCCGCTTCACTAAATTTCAGAAGGAATGTGTAATCCTGAGACGATGTTCTCTATGATTCATCTGCGTGTCCTCCTTTACTGATGACATTGTAGATAGAAGGTTAGATGAGATATTTTGGGGATAAATGAAGCATGCGAGGAATGCTTATGAAGAGATAGAAATAGAGAGAAAGAGCGAGGGAGCTGCTAAGAAAGACAGAAGAGAGAAATGAGAAAGAGAGAGTGAGCTGCTAGAAGGAGAGCCATTTTCTCTTGGGTCTTTCTCGTGTTCGTCAGGTAAGAAGAATTCTTTCATGGTTTTTTTTTGGGAATAATAGTAGAAGATAAAGATGCAAAGTGTAGGAATGACTTTTGTTTTATTATTGCTCGATAAACTGTTAAAGAGGTATACTCTGTTGGTTTTAAAATGCTTTTGTTGCTTGATAAGTCGTTGCTCTGTCAACTATATAAATGCTAGGTTAAGGAAAATGTTGATCTATGGAATATGTTATCTGCTCTGTTGATGGTAACTATTAAGGATTGTACACTGCTGAGAAGATGTTTATGATTATGTGAAGTTGGTATGTTGTTACATTTAGGCATGAGAATGTTCATTATGTGCTAAGCAGACTGCTATGTATTAAGTCTAAATGATGTAAACTGTTAAGTGTCTAAGTTGGATTTGGATTATGAAATTCTATTAAGTAATGAGTAAGGAATAATGGTATAAGACGTTGAGCTCTTTATTGCTTAGATGATGGAACTCTGTGAATGGTTGTTAAAGAAATGAAATTAATGGTTTATTGTTATTGATTTTGAATGTATTGTGAAGAAGAAGAACTTGAGTGCTAAAACACTTTAAGGATGTCAGGCAAGTGATATTGTTTGTGTTTGGTCTTTGGGGCCTAAATCTCAAGAGTTAGATTTTGTTTGATGTTTGTGTTTACTAGATTAATGGGTTGTGATCTTGCTATTGTTTGATGATGTATTGTTGTGTGATTGCTTGTTGTTTTAATGATGTGTTTATTAGATTTAAGTTAAAAATTTTAATACTGATCATGCTCTGAGGTTAATCTTGATGATATGCCAGAATTGTATGCATTCATATGCATTCATGCATCATGATTTTTAAAATGTTACGAAAATGGTTTTAAACATGATTTTTGAAAAGGAAACGCAAATGGATATGAAATATGAATAAATGTAAGCAAGTGTTATATAAGAAAGATAAGAGTGAAGAGAAATACGTAAACAACATGAGAAGGGTTTGAGTTGGCTTAAGTTCACCGCTCACTCTCGAGTTGTTAGCAGAAAAGAAACAGTCTAAGTTCATCATGATGACTTAAGTTCACCATCATGATTTAGTTCACCATTGCGATATTAAGTTCAGTATGTTGGCTTAAGTTCACCAACATGGTATGATTCACCGTCAGCGCCTAAGTTCACTGACACAACCTAAGTTCACTGATGTAATTAAAGTTCATTAAAGTTCAAGATAAAGTAAAGTTCAAGTTAAGTTAATGGTAAAGTAAAGTCAAGGTAAAAGAAAACAAAAATGAAAACATAAAACTGCATATTGATTTTAAAAGCTACATAGCATGTCCATTGCATATTTTATTTTATATCATTTACTGAGCCTTAGGCTCATAGCTAAGTCTTGTGATGTAGGTACATACGAGAATCGAGTTAAGGAGCAGTTGATGAAGAATTTGCACGCGTAGACCTAGTGACTGGCTAAGCTAAAGATCAAGAGAAAAATGTAAAAGATTTTGTAAAGTTATTGATAAATGTATAAAGTGATATTTGTTTTAGGTTAAGCAAACTTTTCCAAGTTGTAAGGTTTTAAGAAAAAAAATTTATTTATCGCATTTTCAACTGTTTTGTTTTACTAATAAAAGTTTTCCGCTGTTTTTTATAAAAGAAAAATATTTTCAAAATTACACGTGTTGAAATAACGACGAGATTTGGAAAAGAGAAAGAGAAAACAATGGACACCGAATTTACGTAAAAAACCCAAGACGGGAAAAAACCATTGGCAAAGGAGCAATCACTAATAGAAATCGGTACAACGAGCTTTGCGGCTCAAACATATATTTATAGGAATAAAGGAAACCCTAGTCATACTGGAATTGGAAACCCTAATCCTACAGGAATTAGGAAACCTCCAATGTGGGCCAAACCGGCCTGGCCCAATTAGAATCTGGGTCACACTGAACCGTAACAATCTCTATCTTGACACGAATTCCACTAACTGCAAAATCACCACGAGCAACCACTTCACAAATAAAATGACAACGAATATCGATGTGCTTCGTCCTCTCATGAAACATCTGATCTTTAGTGAGAAAGATAACACTTTGACTGTCGCAAAATATTGTGGCAATTTGCAAATCTCCACTGAGCTCACCAAACAAACATTTTAACCATATAGCTTCTTTACAAGCCTCTGTAATATCAATATATGTTGCCTCTGTAGTAGATAACGCAACGGTATCTTGTAAGGTAAATCTCCAACTGATAGCGCAACCCCCAACTATAAAAACATATCCGGTAAGAGATCTCATCTTATCAATATCCCCCGCATAATCATAATCAACATATCCAATGACAGGATCTTTAGTTCTTCCAAATTGAAGATAGACATCACTAGTTCCCCGCAGATACATAAGAATCCACTAAACAGCTCTCTAGTATTCCTTTCTTGGATTTGCCATGTACCTACTAACCACACTGACTGCGTAAGATAAATCTGGATGCGTGCAAACCATAGCATACATGAGAGATCCCACTACACTAGAATACGGAACTCTTGACATATAATTAATTTCATCATATGATTTCGGGCATAAGTCAGATGAAAGCCTGAAATGGGTTGCTAAAGGAGTACCAACAGGTTTGGACTTATTCATGTTAAACCTGCAGAGAACTTTCTGAATGTACCCCCTTTGACTTAGGTACAATTTCCCAGATTTTCTATCTCTCTATATCTCCATACCAAGTATCTCTTTGGCTGCTCTCAAATCTTTCATCTAAAACTCTTTATTCAACTATGCTTTGACCATTCTAATTTCTTTTATATCTTTAGCTGTGATTAACATATCATCAACGTATAAGAGTAGATAAATCACTAACCCATTCTGACTATTCTTTACATAGACACAATTGTCATAATTGCTCCTTCTGAAATCTTGAGCAAACATAAATTAATCAAACCTCTTATACCACTATCTAAGCGACTGCTTTAGACCATAAAGGGAATTCTTCAAAAAACAAACATAATCTTCTTTTCTGGAGACTATAAAATCTTCAGGTTGCAATATATAGATGTCCTCCTCAAGCTCTCCATGCAGTTTTAACATCCAACTGCTCAAGCTCAAAGTTGTGCATAGCCACAACACCCACCAAAGTTCGAATCGAACTGTGCTTAACCACTGGAGAAAACACAGCAGTGAAGTCTAAACCTGGAATCTGACTATACCCGTTAGCAACCAAACGTGCTTTGTACCTGTTTTCTTCAACACTTGGTGTACCTTCCTTTTTCTTGAACACCCATTTGCAAAGAACAATATTCTTTTTTTTTTCGCAGTTTAACTAAGTCCTATGCGTCGTTCTTCTGAAGAGATTCCATCTCCTCCTGCATGGCGATCATCCATTTCTCTGAATTTTCTAAACTCACTGCTTCTGAATAAGTAGACGGTTCTTCACTAGAATCTATGCTTTCAGCTACACTCAAAGCATAAGCAACTAAATATGCTTCATCATATTTCTATGGAGGTTTAATCTCTCTTCTTGGTCTATTCTTAGCAATGGAATACTCTGGCGAAGCTAATATTGGTGATTGTGTGGAAACTGTATCACCTTGATTGTAACGACCCGGTTTTTATTTACTTTAAAATCGCGTGAAATTTAAAACTTTTTCTTTTATAAAATCAGAGTAAAACTTTTCTTTTTAAAACCCGAACATTAAAACACTTTATTTAAAACCCTTATCAAATTCAGTAGAAGTAATAAAATCATTTTATGAAAAGCAGTGGAATTAAAAACAATACGTTAGAGAATATTAAGAAATTTACAACCCTTTTTCAAACAAGTTCCTTTTAAACTCTTTAGCCCAACCAGCCACAAGATCCATCACGCAAATACTCCATCAACGGCTACAATATGTTCTCGCACATATACCTACATTACAGGGAAAACAATGAGCCTAACGCCCAACAAGAATCAGAATTAAAATGCAACACAAATGATGCATGATCACACGATGCATTACAAAAGAGAGCCGTATCTCTTATGGAAGCCAAAAGTGAGATACACCCAGGGTCATGCGGCTGAACCATTTCACTTCGACAAGGAGATATATCCATCGGGAGTGTTCCACAAGCCGATATCACACTCTTTGTTAAAAGACGTTGAGGGTTTCAGAACGGGAGAAAGATGAATCTAGATTCCACGTAGACAACTCCTACCACACCGCTCCCTACATGGAAGCACTCTACCGTATGGAATGTCATTGATCATCCCGAACCCCCACATGACTATTTACATATATTAGGTATGACACACAATATGTAACGAGTTTATAAATTCTAGGATGATGAATGTATGTCAAAGCATGTATATATTAAAGAACACCACAACAAATGTAACAAGTCAATAGCTAACCACATCACTAACACATTACAACAAGCATTTACATACTTATAGCCTACCCTATATGGATCAATGTATATAGAAATCTCCTGAATGACAACAAAACAGACAGTCTCTTAGCAATAACAAACAGGAAATTCTTATATGCAAAATCAATTTGTGGCAAGGAACACAACTTATTAATAAGAACTCAATTTTCAATCCTAGATATTATGACCTATAATCAGTTCAGAATATCTCCCCTTAACATATAACAAACCAACAATTAAACGGTTAACTTTTATATCCATTATATCGCATGTTCATTGATGTGGCGTTTCTCTTGATAACCAAAATCAAGCAGTTAACAGTTTATTCAATAGAGTGGCAGCAAAACTCAGTTTCATACTTCCCAAAATCCATGGTAGTTTAAACGATATGGGGGCAGTTCAACTCAAATCCATACCTCATGATATTCCGTTTAACATTCCTCACTACTCACATTTGTCAACAACAAAACATGGACAGCAACTAAACGATAATAATCTCAGCATTCAGCATGGTGACAGTTTTTATTTCCAGCAAATCAACAACAATAACAGGGTTGAACTAACAATTATGCTTCACATTCAAACACTAGACAGTAATTTCAATAACTAGCAAACAAAACCAGTAATGTAGGGCCTCCTTTGGCCAACCACAAATTCCAATTCTTACCTTGGTTTTCCAGCAGCTTAACCCAATAAAACAGCAGCCAATGCTAATCTCTTAACCTTCCAAACTCTTAGGAATTTCCTAACAACAAGGGTAGCATTTGGACTTAATGCCCACCATCAATTAAATCTAAATCAGAGACCCAACATAAACCAACAATCCACAACAATTAACCTCTACCTTGAGTGATGAACATACCCTCTCCAGAAATCTTCTTAAGGCAATACAACAAACCTATCATCACCCTTACTTCTTGGTTGGATAACCAGCACAACTCCTTACCAAAATTCTCTACCAAAGCTCACTCACACTTGCAAAATGGAATATAGAGAAGAGGACTTACCTCTTATAGATGAAGGAGAGAGGGAGAGAGTTGGGTTGCAGCAGAGGATAACATTCTATAGAGAGGGGGATGCCAATTGCCCAATCCAAGAGAAGACGGTCCAATGTGGGGTGGTCGGGGGGGGGGGGGGGGGAAGAGCACGTGGAAAATCTCCACATCTACTGGAAGGGAGCAGGATGGGATGCAGAGGGCTAGGGAGAGATTTCTTCATGTAGAACACGAAATCGGAAGAAAGAGAAAGAATATAAAATGGGTTTCTCAGATTTCCCCGATAATTCAGACGAGCAGTGGCGTTCGCAACATCGTCTCACATGTCCGCAAGTCCATTTAGAATGGGAAAACGCGTCCCAAGTCTTTGTCCGTACCTTCCGCAGGTGTCTTTCAGACGTGATTTTTTGTCTGCACGCATCGTCCGCATTAGTCCGAATGTGTACTAAAATTGTCTAGAGTCAAATTGGACGATAGTCTTCTTCGTTCGCGTGCGTCCGCTACCGTCCGAATTGCCCAGAATTGTACAGATTCAATGCGGACGCAAACCCTCTTCGTCCGCACTAGTCCGCACGTGTCCGAATGTCTCTAGGATTTGGATAGAGTTGTTTCGGACGTGGTCCTTCATCATCCGCAGTCGTCTACTATTGTCTGAAATCCTTCGCAGAATAAGTTTGGGATGCAGAATGTCATCCCCAAATATCGTCCCAAAGTGCAACATGTTTGCAGACGAGACACACCGTCCAGAGTGTCATCTGCAGGGGTCCGAAACTCACCAGTGCACATTTTTCCTAAGTTTTCCATACTTAGATTATTTTCCAAATATTTTCTTATCAAATAAATCTCAATTATCCCTAATTAATTCGGTTACAGAAATTGGGGTATTACACTAATTATCTAAGCTGGTCTGATCTGCAGACTCTGATGTCGACCCTGATTTAACTTCATCCTCAACCTCGCTACTAGATAGATGGTTAGTCTTATCTGTCAAACACTTTGAAGATGAATTAACAATTATAGAAGCTTCATCAAATACCACATTTCTGCTAAGTATGATTTTCTCAAATTCAGGACACCATAACTTATATCCCTTGACACCATATTGGTATTCAAGGAATATACATTTCAATGATCTAGACTCTAACTTGCCATTATCAACATGAGCATACGCAGGACAACCAATACTCTCAAACCTGAATAATCAGGATTACTAGACCAAACTTCTTCAGTAGCTTTCTTATCAAGAGCATTTGACGGAGAACTATTCATAATATAACAAGCAGTAGCAGCTTCATCCCAATATGACTTAAGTAAACCAGAATCTGAAATCATACACCGAATATTTTCCATTAAAGTTCTATTCATTCGCTCTGCCATTCCATTTTGTTGTTGAGTACCCGGGACTGTCAGATGTCTCATAATTCCTTCTGACCTGCAGAAAGAGTTGAACTCTCCCGAACAAAACTCTAACCCAATATCAGTTCGTAGATATTTTACCTGCTTTCCTGTCTGCTTTTCAATTAAAGTTTTCCACTCATTGAATGTAACGAATACATCACTTTTCTTCTTTAGAAAGAACACCCAAACTTTTATGGAAAAGTTATCAATCATGGTCAACATATAATGTGCCCCTCCCTTGGAAGGCACCGGTGCTAGACCCCAAAGATCTGAGTGGATATAATCTAGTATTTCTTTCGTACTGTGAGTGGCTGTAGTGAATGTAATTCTCTTCTATTTCCCAAAAACACAATGCTCACAAGACTACAATTTACTCGTGCTCTGACCATTCAAAAATCCTCTTTTGCTTAGCTCATTCATCCCGTTTTCACGCATATGCCCCAAACACATATGCCATAATCTAGTAAGATATTCATCTGACAATGAAGTACTAACTGCAGCATCCCCAACAACTATAGATCTCTATAGAACATATAAATTTTCAGACTTTTTTTACCCTTTCATTATAGTAAGAGAATCACGCGCTGATATTCAAAACTCCACCTTCACCGGTGTACCTGTACCATTTCAGTTCAAGAGTACTCAACGAGATCAAATTTCTCTTTAAATCAGGAACATGTTGCACGTCACTAAGTCTTCTGACAACTCCATCATACATCTTAATTATGATCGAACCAATCCCTGCTATCTTGCATGATGAATTATTTCACATCAATACCGCACCTTTTAACATAGGCTCATATGTCGAAAACCAATCTTTATTGAGACACATATGAAACATAAAGACTGAATCCAGAATCCACTCCTCAGATGACCTTGAGTTTCCGTCAGACACAACCAGAAGATCTCCTCCTGATTTATACTCGTTTTCTTCAGTGACAACTGCTTCACCAGACTTCTCTGGTTGTTTTCCCTTCTGATCAGCTTCCTCTTTTCTTCTATTTTACAATTTGTAACACTCAGATTTAATATGCCCCTTTTTTGACAGAAAAACAAACTTTGTTTTTGTTCCTGGACTTTGATTTGCTTTTCGAACCCTTTCTGTTAATGTTCCCTTTATCGGACCTCTCTGATGTTCTACCCCAGGTAATCAATCCCTCTCATTGAGTTCCAGATCCAACTACAAGGTGTTTCATCCTTTCTTTTGAAAACAAAGCATCGTAGACCTATTTCAGAGTCAACGTGTCACGACTGTACAGAATAGTATCCCAAAAAATATTGTACGATGCAGACAATGAACATAGCAAAATCAAACCCAAATCTTCCTCATCATATTTGCATTCCATTGTTTCCGAATCCGAAACAATTTCTTTAAATGCAGCCAAAGGTTCTTCAATAGAATTTCATTCTCCCATATGATGAAAATATAACCGCTGCTTCAAATGCAGCTTACTTGTCAGGGTTTTATGCATGCACAATTCTTCCAATTTTGACCATATTTCAGCAGAAGATTTCGCCTTCAACACATCCTCCAAAATTGCATTTGATAAATGAAGACAAATCAAAGATAATGCTTTTCTGTCTCTCAGATATTTTTCCTCCTTGGTTTAGGATGTTGGCATTTTATCGAACCCCAATAATGCATTGTCCAATTCCATCTGAGCAATAACATTCCGCATCTTTACCTGCCATATCAGAAACCTCGTATTCCCATCCAACATCAAGATTTCATATTCCATCGAAGTCATCCCCAAAAACCAGAATTTTCTCCCAAAAATCTGACAGAATATCTGCATCAAAATTGAAACCTAACATATTCCAAATATGCCAATATCTCCACTCAAAATAATTAAGAATATATCAGCCACAAAATTATCCAAAACTGATTCGTCCAAATTTTGCAAATTCCAAAATACCAAATTAACTTGTTTTTCAATCGGCTGGACGTTCAACGGAGAACACAGCAGCGATGTGCACTGGAAATCGCCGGGCAGAGCAAATCTCACGCGACCGAACGATTCTCGATGTTTTCTGGATCGGCGAACTGTGCGGCTTCTCGTCACTTCGGAACATAGTGGATCGACAGCGAGGGCGATCGATGGTTTCAGGGCGATGAGCTTCTTCTTCTCCCTCTGTTCAGAATCGATCGACGGCAAGAGGGTCGATCGACGGACTACTTGGCTCCTCGTCACTTCGGATCGGGCACGCTTCGCCGCTTCTTTTCTTCGACGATCGACGATGCGACGACGCGATATGGGTCGACGACGGGCTCAACTGGTTCTTCGCTTCTTCGGATCGTCGCTGGAGATTCAGATTTCGGCGGGCGGCAGTTCTTCTTTGCTGGTGAAGAAGGCGACTTGGGCAAGGATGGTCTGGCGGGCAACTTCTCTCGGGTAGGGAGAAGAAAATACGGGAAAATAACACTACAAACCCTCTAGTTCACGGTCAATAACAAGTCAAACCTTGGAGAAATTTTTTTAACAACTAAAACCCTGATCTATGAAAAATTATCGCCGGCAATCTTGCACTCAAGTTTTCCGTCCAAATCCGTCAAATTTAACTCCTCAGTTAACTTGAAAAGTTTTCCTCTCAATGTCAATCTCGTTCGTCGGCGTCAATCCTTAAAATTGATGTAAGTTCTTCCATAAAAATGAATTTCAAAGTCGAAGATTCAAAAATTTGGAACTTTCTGACTGTAAAACGACGATTTTTGAAGGAGGGTCGTCCGTTTTAGGTTAAAAGACATTTTTTAATATATAACGGACGTCCGTTATACGCTGAGAGACGTCCGTTATAGGTTAAAAGATGCATTTTAACCTATAATGGACGTCCTTCCTGCCCAGGGACGTCCATCTTACATTTATTATTAATAAAAAAAATTAAATTACTATTTTAACCCTATAAGGTGTCAGTAACATCTTTATAGGGACAAAACGGTAATTTGACAGACAAGTGGCAGACAGTTGTATCCAACTTGTCTGTCAAATTATCATTTTGTCCCTATAAAGATGTTACTGATACCTTTTTATAGGGTTAAAACAGTAATTTAATTTTTTTTTATTAATAATAAATGTAAGATGGACATCTTGAGCACGAAGGACGTCCATTATAGGTTAAAATACTTCTTTTAACCTATAACATTTTAACCTATAACAGACGTCCCTCAGCGTATAACGGACGTCCGTTATATATTAAAAAACGTCTTTTAACCTAAAACGGACGACCCTCCTTCAAAAATCGTTGTTTTACAGTCAGAAAGTTCGAAATTTTTGAATCTTCGACTTTGAAATTCATTTTTGTGGAAGAACTTACATCGATTTTAAGTATCGACGCCAACGAACGAGATCGACATTGAGGGGAAAACTTTTCAAGTTAACTGAGGAGTTAAATTTGACGGTTTTGGACGGAAAAATTGACTGCGAGGTTGCTGGCGATAATTTTTCATAGTTCAAGATTTTAGTTGTTAAAAAAATTTCTCCAAGGTTTGACTTGTTATTGACCGTGAACTAGAGGGTTTGCAGTGTTATTTTCCCAGAAAATAAAAAGAATTTTTTCTTTTTCAATTTCTTTTTCCAAAATTAAAATCACTAACTCGTTTCACCTCCGATAAATCGAAAACCTCGATTTTTAGAAACTTTGAACTTTGCTCTGATACCAATTGATGAAAATTGGTATAGAGAACCTCAACCTTAGCTCTGATACCAATTGTTGAAATAACCAAAGAGATTTGGAAAAGAAAAAGAAAAAACAATGGACACCGAATTTACGTGGAAAACCCAGGATGGGAAAAAATCACGGGCAGAGGAGAAATCACTAATAGAAATCGGTACAACGAGCTTTGTGGCTCAAATATATATTTATAGGAATAAAGGAAACCCTAGTCATACTGGAATTGAAAACTCTAATCTTGCAGGAATTAGGAAACCTTTAATGTGGGTCAAACCGGTCTGGCCCAATTAGAATCCGAGTCACACTAAACCCTAACAACACGTTTTAAATGTAAGGAAAACCGGGTTGCTATATATTTATTTTGTTAATTTTCAAAAGTTTGAGCTTTGATTTATTAACAAAAATTGTTTACAATTTAGTTTGTCATTAACCCTATAGTTGAAAGTTTTTTGTGTTAATTACCCCATTTTTTCAATGGCAAAATTTTCATTTTTGTACAAATAGTTATTTTTTATTTAGGGTATTTAACAAAAAAAACCCTAAACTATAAATTCAGTGATAAACTGAACCTTAAATTATTTTTGCTAACAAATTAAATAATGAATTATAAACAATGAGTTGATGCTCTCAATTAAATAGCGGGTGCCGCAAAATTAATGTAATTGTCCTAAATAATTTTCAATTATATTAGTAAAATTTCCTACCATAAATTAAATTAATGTAATTGTAATGGAAAATTAATGTCACCTGAAATTAATGTAATTTTCCTAAATAACTTCCAATTACATAAAGAAAATTTCATACAATAAATCAAATTAATGTAATTCTAATTGGAAATTAATAAAATTGTAGTTAGACATTAATGGAAACATTAATTTCCATGGGTTACCTTGTATTTTAAAAAATGTGAGTAGAAGATTTATTTTATATAATTCAAGATAGTTTAAAATTAAGAACGTGCGTGGCCCCATAATTGGGGAATTTTTTGTCAAAATATCTAATAGCTTTTAATAATAATTTCTTCATATGCCAACAAAAATTAAGTATCATAATTTGTTTTTATAAATTTCTTTTTAGGTGCTTAATTTATCAAACACTAATATGCTTTTTTTGTTTATAAGTACAAAGAAAAATGATTATAATAAAAGTCGTAGAAATTCGAAAATGGTCGTTAGTGTTTATTAAAATTCAATGATAAGTTTCGAGTTTTATATTACTCTGAAAAATGGATAAAGGTGGAACTTCCATTCGGTCGAGACGTGTCAATAACTAATTCATCATCGTGCGGCAACCGGAGTAAAATCAAGCGCCAAATCATGGCGGTTGCCTTTTACTTTCCCCAAAATGCTGGTCTCGTTAAATTCGGGCTCTCCCCCTCTCTCTCTCGCAACCAACTATTTGTCCAGTTCCTGTTTATCACGCTTCCATAAGCTTTTTCGTTAATCTCTGGCCTGCGCTGCTGTTCGTCATTGTTCGATCCTTTTCTCGTGGAATTTTCAATCTGTTTTTGGTTTGTACTGCATGTTTAGTAGAGCTGATCTTCCGTGAGTCGAGCTTAGAGTGAGCTGTAATGGATAACGGTGCTTCCCAGAATAAATTGTGCTCTGCCCAATTACAGAATGGAGCTCGCGATGTTTGGAGCTGTAATGATAATGATTCTTCCTCCGTTGATCATCTTGTGGTCATGGTACATGGCATCCTCGGAAGGTAAGGGATTTAGTTTGAATTGATTTTGATTTCTTTGATTTCATTTTATCCAAAATTGAGGTTTTTCCTTTGGTGCCAACATTTGAAAGATATTTGATTTTTCATATATTTCATTCATCAGACAAACAATTAGGTTCCGATCTTTTGCCTTCTTAATTTTTTTTTTTTTTTTTTTATGGATTTGAATTCAAGTTTTGACCTTTTTTCTGGCTTTGTGCAGTTAAACGTTAGCTATAACAAGCGTTTTGTCAAAATTCTGTTTAAATTCCCCTTAATTTTTAATTAGCTATTAATCATTCTTTTTCATTTTGGCTAAGGTCTTTCCGTGTGTATGGCTTTATTATTATTGTATCGCTTGATTTTTTTTTCGAGGATCAATGAATGACAATGCTTTGTATGTTTTAGATATTGGATTCAAAAATTTGAATATGTAATAATAAATTTTATTCACTGTCGTTCATTGCATTGTCCCATATACATATTCGGATTGAAGTCTGCTGTTTATCTGGATTGTTGAAAATGGTTCTCTTTCGATGTGTGCAGTGCTACAGACTGGAAGTTTGCGGCAGAGCAGTTTGTTAAAATGCTTCCTGATAAAGTTTTTGTTCATTGTAAGTAGTATTTCCAGTGTCTGTATTTTTCATTTTAAAAGGTTTACATTCATTTTAATTGGTGGGGCTGTTGCTTAAGTTTCTGACTTGAATCTAGTTATTCTTCTGCCTATGCTGATGACACCACCAATTCATATGAATGTCATCGCATATCCGAAGTGGTATCTAAGGAAAAGTGACAGCAAAAAATTAATTTTTAAACAGTGAGGATTGATGCTTTTTACAGGATTTGAATTTTCATGTCACTGAAGTTATTTTAAGACAATATGTGCTTTCCTTGCTGTCATGGTAGAGGTTAAATGTAGCTATGTTAGATGCAGCTTTAATCAATAATTTGTTGAGTTTTGGTTGCATTTTTAACATAATGTGACTTAACTATTTAAAAAGGCTTGGTAAATCTAGACATGCCATTGGTTAAGCGTAAATAGTTATGTTTTAAGCCCTATGTATTACTTCTTTAGATTCTTGTGAGATTTTTGAGGGACTAATTACGAGGGGTACTCTATTCCCTTATCTTTTTCGTGTGATAGGTGCTAGTATTTATTAAAATAAAAGAGCTGCAGAAGCTGACTACGGAACTTTATTTTATGGCTTTAGACACCAAACTCATGCATTACTCTGTCTTTTGTTTTCTGGGGATCGATTCCTGATAAAAATTTGCTATAATTGGTGTTCTTTGTTTTTGGCTTCATGAAATTTGATTTAAAGCTTGATTAAGTTAATCATATGCTTTTGGCAACTTGTTTGTAAAAATAGTTTTTTTTTGTATTATTCATACAAAAAAGTAATTGTTTTGGTTTTTTGCCAGGTAGCGAGCGAAACGTGTCAACATTGTCACTAGATGGTGTTGATGTGATGGGTGAGCGGTTGGCAAAAGAGGTTTGTAAATTGGGTTATAGACATTTGATTTTAAATCAGCATTTGTGGTCGATTTTTGAGAATTTTTATATTGATTGCCTCATTAAATATGTTTCAATTTATTGATAAACAAAATTGATTGCCAAGATACAGAATTTTCTTGGTTCTGATAATTTTTCTTTAATTTTCAATGCAGGTTTTAGAATTGATTCAAAGAAAACCTACTCTTCGTAAAATTTCTTTTATTGCACATTCTGTTGGAGGCTTGGTTGCCAGGTATGCAATTGGGAGATTATATAGGTCACCTAAAAAAGAGAACCAAGAGAACACATTCTCTACTAAATACGAAGAAGGATCAGGTGGTACAATATGTGGTTTGAAGGCAGTGAATTTCATAACTGTTGCAACACCGCATCTTGGTTCGAGGGGTAATAAACAGGTATCTCTGTATTTTCCAACAAGCTAGAATATGTGGTTGGAATATATATATATATATATATATATATATATATATATTTGTTATTCGGGCTTAAGGCTCTTAAATAATTAAAAAAGAGGTTTAGTTGTTGGTTCATGTCAGATTTTATATTTTTCTTTGAAACTCCCAAATAGTCCTCGACCCAGTTAATAAAATATCATCTCATCTAACCATTTAGATATATACTTAAACAGATGTTATATGAAGTTGAGGTCATTATACATCGTGGAGTAATATTAGGTAGTTTAATGAACCCGAATTTTATTCAAGATGAGTGCCTGGAGCATGTAATTAGATTTTAACTTAGGAATAAGTAAAAACAGAGAAGTGATTTCACTTTTTCTTTCTTACCTTACAAGCAAGGATGCAGTTATTATACAATTAGGATGATTGTTAATCTGGTCTTCAGAATTAGTGGTTGAACTTTCTTCTGGAAATTGAGTAGAATGTGATATGTAATCCTAATCACAGCAATTTCAAGAGTCCTAATCTCCCACCCAATTCTATTCCAAATTTGCCATTCCTTTCATACAATCTTCCATCAGTTATCGCATCATAACCTTCAATTATGATTGAAATGATGTTCCATTGTAGACTTTTTGTCTCGACAGAAGGGAAACTTTTTTTTTTTGTACCTTTAATGGTTGCAGTAGGGAAACAGTTTTATCCTAGTATTTGAGGACGAGAATACATGTTCATCCTTAATCATTATGCTATCTGTTTTGTCTACTCTCTTGTCTAATTGAATTGCATCCCATATGACATGAAGCACAAACTTGGGCGAAGAAATACGCTATGCTAGGGCCATGTGAAGTTTAATCCTTGGTGAAATTCCAGAATTCTCCAGACTTCATATTCAAACATGAGGACTGGATCAACATAAAACTGTTATCATTCGCAACCTCACCATTCTTATCTGAATATTTTTGAACAGTCCTAAATGCCCCTGCCTTGCTTTGCTCTATAGTTTCTGATGGTGGTCTAAAAGCCGAGTTGGATTGTGCTTTTTGTGTTAATTGAGCTCCTGAAGAGATTCTGTTGCAGCTCAAAGTGAGAAAGGGTGGATGTGTGGAAAGAACTATGCTAGGAGGAAGCTTAGGCCCAATAATGAAGTAGATTGGGGAGTGAGATTTTGAGCTGTCAAAGTGGTTACGTTGCATAGTAGTGGAGGACAGTTTTGCAAAGGGGTGGCTTTGAGGGAGATAACTTTTATTTGGAGGAACAAAGGAAAGTCACATTTATGTTTTTGTTATGGTAGGCAGAATCTAGGAATTTTTTCTCTCATTGAATCATTTGGTCTACCCGTAACTAATAAAATTCGAGATTATGTAAGATTATACACCAAAGATACTTTTTTGGCTCTCTTTTTAGCCCTATGCTTCTTATCCTTAGGAGGTCTTCCTCCACTAGTAGATTTTTTTGAAAAACTTCATTTATTTTGGTATAGATGGGAAACACGCTTATATCTCTTTAATTTCTTGTCTTAGTACGAAATAGAAATATATCTACTTAAAAAATATAGCGCCGTGATACTGACCAATATCTTTATCTTGGTTGTGGCACTTACTGTCTAGTGTTGCGGCACTTGCCACATTTTCCAATGAGGCTATGGCATTCACGACCTGAAGCCATGGTGCTAGCCTAAAGTCTAGAAATTTTAGTGTTTCAAAACGTGAAATTCATTCCTTCTTAATTTCTCTTGCAAAAATACTAAAAACTATTAAAAAAAAGAGTGAAGTGCAATTTAGACTCTAAGGTTTTAGGTTATTTACGAATTATATTTTAAAAGTTTTTTTTGTTAATTTTTTATAAAAGAAACCCTTCCTTTTAGCTTTAAACAATTTAGACAGTTGTGGTTAATTTATCTATTAAATTTATTATTTGTATATTACGTTTTTTTGTTTAATAAGGGATTTTAACTGACTTCTAATCCCTCTAAAAAAACATGGGGTGTTTTAAATTCTATTCCAAATTATGCTTTCCTTTCTCACAACCTTCCCATGTCTTTCATTCCCATCTCCCTTCTCTTCTCCAACACACTAGTCCTTATTCAAAATTCTAAAATCTTAACTAACAAGTTATTTAATTCACATAAAAGACTAATTGATAAATTCTAGGATCAAGATTCCTTACTAGTGAGTGTCACTTGACACTTATTCTAGATTAGTATTAAAATGTTGTGAACCTTCGAGGATGATTATGTTTAAGAATCTATTATCAATTAAACTATAGGGAGAGTTTTATTACTGAAAGTACTTTTTGTGTTATGACATTTCAACTTTCCACCACCCATACGTACTATTGATTTTAATTAATTACTATATGCAGTCATCATCTACTTGCTTGTACATGATATCTGGTACTTCTATAAACTACTTTGAATGTGCGTGATTTTTTTCTGTTCCTCCGCATTTGTTTGTAGGTACCGTTTCTTTTTGGTATACCTGCTTTTGAGAAGGTTGCAACTCTTGTTATCCATTTGATATTTAGAAGAACAGGGCGTCATCTTTTTCTGAAAGATGATGAAGGAAAGGCTCCACTGCTTAAACGCATGATAAAAGATGATGGTGAATCTTATTTTATGTATGTCATATATACTTGTGTTTTTTTTTTCCATATTCTTGGTTAGGATTATCATTGGTTTCACTATCTGTAGTAGCTATCCATGAAATTCAGATAGATTGATGACCAAATGATTAATGCAGGTCTGCATTGCGTTTATTCAAACGTCGAGTGGTATATTCAAATGTGGGCTATGATCGTATCCTTTATTTGGTGTTTAGAAATAATATATTGTTAAGAATCCTAAATTTAACAACATTATCAACAGCATTACATTCATGCTTAACACAACACTATAAAGATATTGTTGGGTGGAGAACATCGTCAATTAGACGAGACTGTGAGCTTCCAAGGGTACTTCTAATTTTGCTTACACTTTGTAGTAGTCTAAGAACTGAATTTTTCATTTTTTTTTGTCAATTTTTAGAATATTTTTTTGAATATCAGTGGGACGAGACTCTCAATGAAAACTATCCTCACATTGTATATGAAGAACATTGCAAGGCATGCGATGTCGACCAATGTGAACCTCCATCAACAGTAATGAATCACAATTGCTTGGACAAGCTGGAAGGTTAGTTTCTTTGTTTTCTATCCTGCCGTTTCCTTCTACCCACTTAATCTCCCTTTCAAAGTCAAATTATACTGAACGTTACTTGTTTACTTATTTGGAGTTATTTCTTCAGAGGAATTGGTGTCTGGCTTATCTTCTGTGTCATGGGAAAAAGTAGACGTTAGCTTCCACAGGTCCAAGCAAAGGTTTGCTGCTCATAGTGTTATTCAGGTATGGTATCTTTCCATCCTTCCCCATCTTGTCCCTTCTTTTTAACATTTTTGAACAAGACATCCTTTATCACTTTTTTTCAGACGATATCCTTTCATTTTTTTATTTTTGGAGGACATCCTTTGGATCACATTTATCCTTTTCTTATTGGAAGTTCTTCACTGAAGCTTTTTATAGAAACCCTTATAAATGTAATTATCTGAAAAATTATATTGATTCTTCGCTGAGCAATTCAACACCTATTTTGTTGTTTTTACCCATTGTATATATGTTTGAGATGAAATCATGTCTATTACGACAATGGATCAAGTGAAACTTGGGTTGACAGTTTACATTTTATTTCCCATATACATCTTTTACTGTTGCTCAGTTATTGGTCAAAGTTCATAAGCTTGACATTTCTCCCTACCTACTTAATTATTCTTTGTTTTACAATCTGTTATTTAGGAGGTTCATGCTTCTTCGTAAAGTGCTCTGATTTTATCGCACGGGATTAGCAAAATAACTAGAATTCATTTATCACTTGTACACATAATTACTATTTACTCGAATGACTATGTTCATGTTACAGCATTTAAATCATATATTATAATTCTTGCATGTACCATTCATTAGTTTGTGCTTTGCATACGAGATTACCATCTTATATGATATATTTGATTATTTACGTGGAAGGTGATTTACACATTACAGGTTAAAGATCAACGTATGCACATTGAAGGTGCAGATGTGATTCGTCACATGATTGATCATTTTGTCACGTAGAAATCTCTGATTGCCAACGGAACCAGTCTGTCTTCACTGGGGAAATTGTAGAAGACGTATTACTGTTCTCTGTCTTGTGAATTGCATCTCAGAATTCTCATTGGATGCAGATTGAAGACGATATGTGCTCAGAAAGCTTAAAGGGTACTCCAGTCTCCACAGATCCTATTTTTTTTATTCGTGAACACCTTTCAAACTGTACATGGATTTGAAGTCTAAATGTAGAGTAATTTATGTTATTACCATGTTTACTACGAAGGCTTCGCCGTCTTTTCTTACTGTAAAGTGAGTTAATTAGATTATTAGTGTAGTTTTTTTTTTATTTTGAAAAATATTCTAATTGTTCATAATATGCAGCATAGCATCATTTGTTATCTACTTAAAAATAAATAAATACGATAGAAACAATTGTTGTTTCTTGAGAATAATTCGAATCTTATTCTATGGCCTTCTTTCGACAATTTTAGCACCCTAAACTTTATTCTAATTCTAAGGGGGCACTTGATTTCTTCCATTTTTGTCACCTTATCTGTCATCATTATCAAGGCATCCATTTCATTTTCCACTTCCATTATTTTTCATGCTTCTACAGTGCTATAATGTCGTGAAATGACATAGTCAATGCAAAACTAGGAAATAAAACAATCCCCCAAGAAAACTCTTTATATACAAAATTCTTGTGGGGTTTATACATATCGAATTCAAATTAAAGGATTTTACATTGAAAAAATTAAACGATAAGTTGTATTTCGATATACCTTTTTCCCTAAATTTTAGATTCTAATTGTGGATTCAAATCAGGATTAGAATTTGATCAAAAAGATAAATCAACATTTTGAAGGAAGGGGTCAATCTACGACGAGAATTTGTGGAGTAAACAAAAGCAAGTTGGCTGACTTCTTTCATGGTGTTATTCTTTATAATAATCCAATTTTTGAGTTAGATTTTCTATTCGGTTTCATAAATTTGGGGAGTTGATTTGCTACAGTTCTCTAAGATTTTATGTGAGTAAGTCATGATCTATCTTGCTTTACATAGTTCCATTTGAGTTTGGGTTTTCAATATGAAAATTTGAGTTTATTATTTGAAAATCAAATTCAATGGTAATAATTTGACTTTAGTTGCTCAAAAATGTTTTGAAACTACTTTGTATCAAATTTAATGTCGATCCATGTCGCAATTAGAGGTAGATGAAAAAATTTCTTAGAGGACGATTGTTGGATCATTGGATTGATTCAAACCGACCCAGACTAGACCAAACCAGACTAAACGGAACCTAACCGAACATACCAGAACCAAACTAGACCAAACCGACTTGGACCGGACTGACTTGCATCGAATTGAGCCAGACTAGATTGACCTGAATCGAACTAACCCAAACTGGATCAAACTAGGTAGACTTGAATCGAGCCTTACTGGAATGACCCATATTGAACCAAACTAGACTAGACCAACTCAAACCAGACTTGACTGGTTCGACTAAACCAGCTCTATTTGGTGGTTGACCAAATAAGTTCTTTGGCTTGACACAATATTGGGCTTCCATAGATTTTGGATAGTTGGACTTTTGTTATTGGTAGGCCTAGTTTGAGGTAGAGATTTATTATTATGTCGAGCATTGCATCATTTTTTAAAACTTTATTTTGAAATATGTTCTCATATACATTGACGTATCCATTTCTATTGCTCGTCATTTTTTGTATTATATATATACTTATTCTTACTGGACATATTTTTATTTGAGTATACACATTTATTTTATTGATCATATTGGTCGAGTATATCAAGTTTGATCGACCAATGTTGGGGTCCTATTTTATTTATGCACATTCGACATTTGGAGAATGTCTTTATTTGTTATTAACTAAAGTAATTAGACAACTGTATATGTTGTGTCTCTAAGTGAAAAACCTTAAACTTTATCAGAGTCGTTAGTAACTTTTGCGATTGCCGAGTATCACCATTATTATTGTTATTGCTGATGACATAATGTGCTCAGAGTCCGTAAGTGACTCTATTTTCACTTAAATTTCATACAGTAGTGGGTTATTTTTATTATGTATCACTCTAGAGTGGAATATTTTAAAACTTGCCTTACTATTTCTTTTATACTCAGATTGCATAAAATATTTTATATGGCAAGCTCATACATTTTATTTACTCTACGCTGGATGTAAAAATTTATCCCTATTTAGTTTAGTCGACTTACCCCAAAAGACTCCCCCATTTTTTTGATGTCAATTAGGGAGATCTTCAACAGTTGACTCAGGATTGATCAACATTCAATATATTTAGTTATTTATTTCATTTATGTAGTTTTATTAGTGAAATGAGGCTCTTGAAATTTATTTAACTTTCTATTAGATTTTTTTGTTATGCAATTACTTTGCAAAATTTGTTGAACTTTTATTATCATGCTATCTTGATGTCATTATTGGACCTAAGTGTTAGTTTAGATATTTTAGGCTCTAACTTTTATTTTATTTAAGTCTTTTGCTACTATTTGGAATAATTAAATATAAAGGTTAGACAATTCAGTCTGTTTCTAGGCCAGGTTGTTACATGTTTTGTCTTAGGTTTTCTTTGGAGCGTAACATAATTTTTGGTATCAGAGTCAAATAGCCATCTTGAAAGTGACATAAATAAGATAGATAGTGTGATAGTATATAAGAGATTTGAAATTATTGTGCCAAAAGATGTTATGGTAAGATCTAACTTGAACTTGTAAATAATTATGATATCTGGAAAAGCACATTAGATATGTGCTTAAATGACTAAGTTACAGTCTATTGGTCCTTTGTTGCTAGTGGAACATACTATGACCTTTACCTAAAAGGGTTAGAGGCTAGTTGCATATACTCTCATAAGAATTTAGTTATCTTAAGTCTTGAATTTTTTAGGATAAACCATGATACTTAATCTAAGAGTTTCTTAGAGAATTTTGACATATGAATTTGACAAAGTGAGGATGGATTGATTGCACTAGTTTATGAAAAATGATGTCTAAGTAATGGTCAAGGCCTGGAATGCCATTGTGGTACCAATATGGTACAAAAGTTGGTGCCATATTTTAATTTGAAAATATGATGAAATTTTTTAAGAATCAATTTTTTAGATTTGAGGATGTGAAAATTATAAATTTTGAAATAAAGCACCATGATAATTAATGTAATGTGATACATTGATAGAACAAGATTGGTGTGCATCATGATTTGGTCTATGACGAGGCCAAGATTTTGGAAAAACACACAAAATTTGTGAAATTGTCCTGAAATATTAAGGTGGTTGGTTATGAGTGATAAAATGGCGCTTGAAGAATAGAAATTTGCTCTAAATTGGTCTGATTGAAGGAATTGTAAAGGTTAGAAAATATTTAAGGTCTCAAATTTATTTGTGGCTTGAAATATGGAATTTAATTCTATTTCTGAGCTCTAGCTAAGGCTCAATGTAGCAATACTAGGTTTGATGAATGCTTTGAGCAATATGAATATACAGTCGAGTTCTACTTTTGGAAGTGTTAATTGTTGTTCAATGTGTTAAGTCTAAATTTGATAAGTGACTAGATAACTATAACACAATAAATAATTTATAGCAATTTATTGAGAGTATAATGACTAGGAAGCACAAAAGGTGAGGGTTTATTGGTAATGCTTAGGTAGTTGGTAAGGCTTATGTTTGGTTTGAGTAAGGCATTGTCGACAATAAGACTTTTCATTATTTGGTTATGTGATATTGGATATTATGATTGGACACTCATTTGTTCCCTATTATTTTATTTCTTTGGGATTAGTGGTAGGAACGTGTCAACCACCTTAGTTTTGGTGACACTATTAGATGTGAATCATGAAGTGTTCTTTGTTTGTTATTATTGGTGTGAGATGATAAATGGATTGACATGCATGTATATCTGACTCTTATGCTGATGGATCTTTTGATGTAACTTTTGGTACGAGCTAGTGGGTCTAGTATAAAGCCTAGATTGATTTATGCGAAGAGTGTGACTCTTCAATTAGTATTTGATTAGATTGTTGTGACCGTGGGATTAAAAACTCATTATTGTTAACCTTACTATACAAGTTATATGGGCAGATTATAGAGGTTCAAGCATTATGAGAATATGTTTATTGTTGATGGTGGCTATGTGATAGTTGTCTGTTATGCAAGTACAATGAGAGGATTTAAGGTTGATTCTACTATGCTCGTTACCTGCTTCATATGGTGCTTTCAAGGTTGATTCTACTATGCTGGTTACCTGCTTCATATGGTGATATGATCTTATATAGTAGGGAAAGTTTAACTCTGGAAGAGGTTTATGGTGCCTTGTTATCAAAGGAGAAAATGAAGTAGATTTTTCTTGAATTCGAGTCTCGAGGTGAGGGATTCGTTGTTCGGGGTAGAACAATAGAGTTAAACAACAAAGGCAGTGATGATGTTTAGGGTTCGAAAGGCAGATCAAAGTCAAGGAACCCTGATAGAATCTATTACTTTTGTTAGAAAAAAAAGGCACAAAATTCAAGTGCCGTAAATTGCAGAATGAAATAAAGAGAGTTGCTGAGAAGGGAAAACAACTAATGACATTTGGTGAAGTTGTTATCGCAGAAGAAGAAGATTATGGTGAGAAAAATCTTCTAGTTGTGTCAGAGGAAAATTGTAATGCCCCGAAGCATTAAAACTCTTTTTCTTGTTACAACTTTTTTTTATACATCTTAACATAAAATCATACACATCGAAAGTCATTAAAATAATTCCTTTTTAAATTCAGCATAGCAAAAACCCATTATAAAATAAATGTAAATATTTATATCTAAAATCCAACTAAAAACATAATTAAATATAAAGCCTTTTTTTTTGTTTTCCTCAAATCCTCACCCACAGGTCAATTTCACTTCAACAACATCATGACTTTGCCCATGAGAATTTCTTTTTAATCGAACTATCCATTAATTCTATCATCAACATGTTCCTTAGTGAATTCATCAATATCTGCATCACAAAGTTCAAACTATGAGTCTAACGCTCAGTAATAGATGTATAACATCAAACATGATTATGCAATGTAGTTTTGTAAAAACATGTCTTTTCGTTTCTTTTTTTAACTATCTTGCAACCTTTGTCGAGATAGCTTTGCAATCTTTGTTGAGATTCTTAATGGAAGAGTAGGCACGACTATGGGAAACACATCACTGAGTCATGTGAACTTTGGCGAGACAGTCCCCCATATCGGGACCTCCGTTAGTGTGGCACACTCAATGCACAACCACTTGATGAACTTCAACCAAGCCCCGATCTAACTGGACTAACAAGCTTATCCCCTATAGAACCAACCTTTGGGTCAGACTTTCCTCAATCCTTTATGTCTCAAATTTTGTTTCTGTCTTTCTTACATGGAAAACTTATGCATGTAAATCGTTTTTGTTATTTTCTTGAAAAACATAATCTATGCAACATACATGACACATAAACTACCTTGCATGAACATAGTAGTAAACATATTCTCAACAGTATCATGCATAGAAACAGTTAAGCCATTTTCGCATATCTCAAACAAGCATCATATTAACATGGAAACAGTTAAGTCATCATTACATATCTCACACAATGGATCATATTAGCATAGAAGCAATCAAGTCATTGCTACATATCTCAAAACAAGGTTCATGAAAACAGTCATGTCATCATCATATATGTAAAACAAGGAACCGTATTAACAATCAATAAGAATACACCCTAGCATTTTTGTGATGTAGGCCAAAGACCAAACATATGCAACATCACTTACCTAGATTTCTTAATGGACGGGTGATTGTTAAACTTTTTCACATTGGACTTCCCTTAAAATGAACCAAGAGTTAATTAACAATAGAATAACACTATATAGTCTAAAGGGTAGTATCGGACAGAAGCAACCTACCTTCAGAAACTAGGAGAAGACAAATCACCCGAGAGCTAGAGAGAGAAGCTCTTATACCTTGAGGTTCTCGAATGATTAGGGTATTGACCCAAATACCAATATTTATAGAGCTAAAACCAGAAAGTTTTGTGGGATAAAATCCCATAAAATTAAGTCTAAACATTATCTTTTCCTAAACAGTCTAAGGGTTGAATCATGACTCGCAAGGTTTTAGAAAAAAAATCCATAATTTAAGCCTCCCTGAGCTACAACAGATGTGCGAAGAGCCACATCGGATGTCCATAACAAGCCGCTTATCCAATGGCCAATAGACACGTCAGCCTTAAAACTCATATTCGCGATTACCAAGGCAACTGCTGATGTGAACACTTTCGTGGAAGCCAACACTTCGACGAGAACCCTAATATGAAGGCTCACCATCTGCCACGTGTACTAATCTATCGTTAAAACCCATTCGTGGACGCTAATGCTCTCCCAGAATGCAAACTCATGAAATCTAACAATGAAGTTTCTAACAATGATGCTTGCGAAAGAATCTTTCCCTAATCCAACAGCTCACATTCCTTCTGCTAGACCTGATCTAACATCCCATCATCTTTCCACGCTCGAGCAGCAATCAATGCTCCCACAAAAGAATCTTTCCTAAATTGGTCCTCGATCCTCCCGCTAATCTAATATGATCGTCTAGAACACTCTCGCACTCAAACACACCAAACACTCCTGTGGAAGCATCTTTTCTTAAATCCAACGATTCACATTCCTTCCACTAAACTAATCCAATGGTTCATTATCCTCCTGTATCAAACACTTTCGAAAAGTATCTTTCTCCATCCTAAACGATCTCAACCATTCCTAAACCTCATATGACGGCTCCTGAAGCATCTAACAACACAATATTTTCCTAATTTTTCATAATTAAGCTATGAAATTATTAATTAAATCTTTTTCCTTAACCGTATTATTTCACAGTATTCTATACTAATTCTCGTATATTCAGTTTTCCTAATCCTCTATATATCCTATTTTGTTTTATTACCTATTTACTTGATCTTTCCTAATTCCTCAATAATTTCTTATTTTATTTTATTACCTATAAAATAAAATTCTTTACTTTAACTTTCCTAATTCCTTATTTTTATTTTATTATCAATAACATAAAATTATTTATTTAATCTTTCCTAATTTCTTAATAATTCTAATAATTCTTCTATTTTAGTTTCTTCATTAAAATTCTCCAATTAATAATTAATCTATTAAATTCTAAATTGTCGTATTACTTAATTAAACTATTTATGAAAATTCTGGGTATTACAGAAACTCAAAGCCAGATAAAGATTGAATTTTGGATTCAGTTTGTTTATTTCATATGTATTACAATCGGGAGTGGTTTTCGATATATGAGACCATTTCAGAAGGTGCCATGATGATAGGAAATAACATACCTTGTAAAGTAGTTGGTATTGATATTGTCAGAATCGGAATGGACACTAGGTAGTATGCAACATGTTCTCGATTTAAAGAAGAATTTGATCTCGTTGAGTACTCTTGATTTAAAAGGGTTTATATTTAGTGTTGTAGGTGAACTTATGATGATTAGTAGGGGTGCCCTTGTCATGTTAAAAGGACACAGAAGGTCCTTAAATTTGTATGTGTTACAGGGTTCTACAGTGACGGCTAATAAGACTGCAAAGTTTGTGAATTCACCTTCTAAAGGTTTCTTGGAGAAGACTCAAAAGAAGTCAAATTCTCAAGTGAAATTCAAGTTGAGATCTGAATCTATATCAGAGCTGATATGTTAACTTATTACAGATGTTTAGGGTGATGTAGTAACCACATCGTCACCAGTTTCAGTTTAATGTCAGAGTGGTATCTTCAATGGCAGAACCAATGGGAAGGGTAAAGCTCCACAATGATATAGTGGAACTATTATAGTGGGTTATACGTTGAATGTGTTCAAGGGAAATGATTCCAGTGGAGAGTTTTCAATTTATTCACATGCATTCTGTCGTCACAACTCTAATAGTTTGGTAATACCAGGAGGAGATGTGATTTCTTCTCTCAAATTTAACCAGGGCTTAAACTTAATCGGTTTCATATGCTGAGTTGGCCCTGCAAGGGTCTTTGTGTAAGAGGAGGTTAATTTTTGTTGTAGTTTTGTAAATTTGTTTCCTTGCACGAAAATTTATTTGAAGATGGAGATTGTTAGAGTTTAGTGTTCTGGATTCGTTTTGTGGTGGGCTGAGAAGTCTGCATTGGATCTCCCATGTGGAATTCATGTCAAGGTGGAGAATGTTAAAGTTTGGTGTGACCTAAATTCTAGTTGGGCTAGATCTGGCCCATATCCAATATTAGAGTTTTCTGTTTGCTATCTATATTGATGTTTGAGTCGTAAAACTTATTATACCTTGATTCCTTAATAGTGAATTTCTTCTTTGACCATGGTTTTTTTTTTTCGTAAGAGTTTTTCATGTAAATCTTGGTGTCCATGTTTTTGCAGTTTTTTTTTTTCGCGTTTGATTCTCAATATTTTGATTGATTTAAATTTGGATTACTATTAAATAGAATGATCTTGAGTAGAATTTCCCTAAGGAAACCTTTGCCCCCCTTACGGGCATTTTGATTTTATAACTCTTCAATTTGGATTAAAAAATGCCTAGTTGTTTTATGGGTTTGAAGAGTCAAGTATTTGGACCCTGTTTAGATCAATTTGCAGTGATCTTTATTAATGTTATAATGGTTACACTAAGACTCATGATGAATGTATAGAATATCTAGGATTTTTTTTATATGCATTTTGGGGTCATAAGTTGTATGTTAAAAGGATGATATGCAACTTTTGGATGACAAAGTGAATTTTTTGGACATGTTGATTCTCGAGCTGATAATTTGTTAGATTTAACTGTGGTTGTGGCTATGTTAAATTGGAAACCACTACGGAACATTATTGAGGTTCAGAATACTTTAAGTTTAGATAGATATGTTATTGCTTCAATGAAGGTATTTCTTCTACTACCATATTGTTTAAGCAGCTCACGAGAAAGAAATGTTAAGTTTGATTGGAATGAGAAGTGTTAGGTTGCTTTTTTAGAGTTGGAGCTAAATCGGTTGATACACTATTTTTTATAGTGCTATAAAAAATGTTTGTGCATTAAGAAATGGGATGTGTATTGATGTAACATGATTAAGTTTAATACATGTACATTCTATCACTTGAAGAAAGATAAGTTTAACTCATGAGCTCAAGTTGGCAAAAATTATTTTTGCTTTGAATACTTGATAGAGTTATTTTTATGACGAGAAGTTTGATGTTTTGTTAGATCGTGAGAATTTGAAATATTCCTCCCCCACTGAGATGGATTATTTAGAGGATTATGATTATAACATGGGATATATCATTGAGGTAAAGACAATATTATGACAGATGCATTGAGTTGACATCTTCAAGTCTTTATTTCTTGGTCCATTGTTAGAGGATTGGGAGGAATTTTTTTATTATTAATGACTATGATTTGTAGTATCAGATTGATGGTAAGATAGCTTGTATGTTGAACATAATACCAACTTATACTCTTCTGCAACATGTTGAGAAAGTTCAAAACCTTGATAATGAGTTGAAAAAAAGTTTTGATAGATTGAGAAATGTGTATCAACATGATGTGTTGTTGTGCAAAAACTATACTACGCAAGTGCATGTGTAATAAGAGTAAATAAAAAATAGTTTAAAATGACAAATTAGGTGTTGAAAAATTAATTTGAAATGCAAATAAAATATTGAGAGGTTCAGATTAGAAGAAAGTGGTTCGAATTTGATTGCTCTCCTTATATAAATTTTACTACAATTGCTTCATAATACTATACCGATCAGTTGAATGACTTAGAATCTTTTATAATTCAAGACTCTATGGAGTTGCTTGATAATTTTTCCTAAATAAATTTTTCCAGATTCATGAAAGATAATTATCACAAAAAATTCAAATATATATCATTCTATTTTATCATGCGATTGAAAATAAAACGATATATAATTGTTATCTTTACACAATTCAATATTGGTTTTGTAATTCTTATCTAGCGATAAGTATAATAGAACACAAGTAATTATTTATGCCTATCAACAATAATAAAACATTCAAAAAAATCTATTGAATTATTCAACTCAAATCATGCATCAAACTAAGCAAGATAATAAAATTCACATAAATGGGTACTCTCTCTTCCTAAACTGATGTGCCCCGAGGACCCGTCACTTGAGCCCGAGCCAAGGGCTCATTTATTTTCTAACTTTTTATTTATTTTGTAGGTTTTTGAATCCAAATAAACAAGGAGGAGTGGGCATTTGGACTAATGGAGATCTTGAATTCTTTTGGAGGAAATTGTGGGTTTTCCAATTCCGCCTAAAATCTGACCCTCGGCTATTCAAGGGCAATTTGGACCATTAATACGACTTCCTTTCCATTTTAATTCTTCATACCAAATGTAGCCAACATCCATACCTTTCCAACAAGCTATTGGACGTTATATTTGGTTATCTTTTGCTATGTCAAATATTTCTTTTACAGAGACTAATTTCCCAAACTCGGACTTATTGTTTATGTTTTATTATTTAGGGTTCTTTTATTAATTTTCTGCTAGGGTATTTTGGTCTTTGACCTATTTTGTAAACCTTAGGGTTTAATACCCCTTCTTGCTGATGAAAGACCAGTTTTTGAAGAATAGAATTTTGAAGAGCTAAGCTCCTCCAAAACCGCGGCCAACCCCTCCACAAGCGCCGATTCTCATCCATCCCTTGCAAGGGTCCTCTTGAAGACTCTCATCCTTGCTAACCCGGGTTATTGCCTCTTCCATTCCTCTTTTTCGTAAGGGGTGAATGTGGTGTGGAGGTAAGAGAATTTTTCCCCATTGGAGATAGTTGGTTTCGGCCAACCCAAAGAGACGCCCTCTCACTTAGGAGGTGCTGCAACTCCCTTGGTGTTCCTTTCTTTATTCTGGTGCTACTATTGGATTTTGTTATTGATTGATGAACTATGGATATGTGGATCTGATATAGGTTGGTTGTTGGAGGTATTTTTGTGGAATTTATTGAATTTAAAGGTGATGAATTTCGGAATAGAGTGAACTGCTGAATCTGTGTTTTCATTATTGATTGTGATTTTTGCTAGATTGTTTTATACTTCTGTTTGGAGTATTTGCGTCGCTCTTTTCTGGTTAACGTCTTCTAGAGAATTGTTTGAGCTTGAGTAAGGGAGCTACTCTCCAAAATTGAACTTTATGCGATGTATGCATCTCGAGTTATGTCGTTTTGAGTAAACGTTGCTGAAACTGCCCTGTATAAAAACAGTTTTTGGGTCATTGGTATTTAGAGCATAACTTCTGATCTAGAATGGTTTTCTTTATGGAATTTTGACACGAGTATTGTGGTTGTATTGAGGACAGCTCTACCAAGTTCCAGTTTGATCTCACGCACAAATTGAGAGTTAAGTTTGATTGATTGTTGCTGATTCAGTGAACTGTATTTTTCCCGAACAGATTTAACAAAGGTTCCCCATTTGTTTCTTGGAGCCTGTCATAAACATTAGAAAAATTTAGTCTATAATCAAAGTAAAAATCATTATTTTAAGTCTGTAATTAATCATAAAAACAAAATAGGAAAATAGATAAAATCTTCTCTGTGAAACAAATGTTGCACAATGCCACAACTGTAATATCCCAAATTTTCGTAGAGCTAAGCACTAAGCTTAAGTGATGATTTTGGGATGTTAAGAGTTGAATTGGACAATTTGAAAATATTACTCAAGAGAAACGTATTTGGAAGAAGTGAATTATGATACCTAAATGATGTTCATAATTAGCTTAAGGGAAAGATTAAGATTTTTGGGAAATTGTTTGATAATATTTGGAGTTAGATAAGATGATATTAGAATTGGAATATATATATATATATATATATATATATATATATATATATATGGATTTAGGGCATACTAGTTTGGTGAAGGAGAAGTAACAATATGCTTGATTGTGGGGAAGGTGCAGTCGATCTCTGAACAATTTCAATTAGGACTTTACTTTGTTGTTACCATATATATATATAAAGAAAAGAAGATGACGTCAAATTAAGTGAACAACGTTGCAAGAACATAGGCTAAAACAGACGTCCCTTGTAGGAATCGACGTCCCTCATAGCGAAAGAAAAGACGGACTTTAGAAATAAGAAGAAGCAGACATCCCCTTTATTCTAGCAATATTCTAGATGATTGGTGGTCAATCGTCCAATGGAATCAATTGATCGACGATATGGAAAGTCGATTAATATGGAAACCATCGCCTGGAAGCTTCTATGTTTAACATTTAACACGTCTGGACGATGAGGCGTCCATCCCCTTGGCCTTCCGTCTTCATTTATGCAATGAAGAGTCAAAATGGTGGCTTATAACTGGAGGAGAATGAGAACAAGAATATCACAGTGAGGGGAAAAACCGTGGGAAAACTCTGGAGAAATTTTGAAAGAATGGCAGAGAGGGTTTCCATATGAAGTAATTCCGAGAAATTGTGAGACCTTACCTCTGTTAGGATTTGTAAGAGAGAAGGTTAAGAGAGTTAGAAACTGAGACAGTGAAAGTGGGGAACTGTGAGAAAGACAAGGTGGCTGCTGCATTTTGTAAGGTTTTGGAGTTTTGAAAGTGAGAAACTGTATGGGTGGCAAATTACTGCTGTGGTTTTATACGTGAGAAGGGAGTGGGAGTTTGACAGAAGAGTGCCGAGAGGAGTTTAAAAGAAGGGAGGTGAAGGAAAGTTTTTGTGTGGCAGAGAGGAAATTGGTGAGGAGAACAAAAAGGGTTTCTATTTGCGCTTCCTGCAATTCTTGGATGCTGGTAAGTAGATCTTCGCTCACATTTCTGAAAGGATTTATAGTATAGAATAGTTTCTAGCATTGTTGTCGATGAGTGGGTTTATTTAGTTTGGTTACTGCTTGTGATGTATAGTGATATGATGCTACTCTTTTTACGGTTTTTGTTCAATAAGCATGTAGGGATACAGTTTCGGTGGTTATGTTTGAAGATTGAACTCTCTGTTACGTAAAGGATAGAGAAGCATGTATATATATATATATATATATATAGGTTGAATTACTCTCTGCATGATAGAATGGGTTGAGTTTGTTGATAAATTATTGTTCATTGTTTGGATTGGTGTTGTTAAGGACTAGTGCTCGACAGTGGGATTTCATATTGTTGAAATAATGGGGGCCACGTTCTGTGATTGGGAAACTATGCTTTGGTCACGGTTGGAATAACCCATTAAGTTGAACTGTTGGATAGGGTTAGGAATAATACGTTGTTGGTTAATGTGTTATCTTATTGGACATGTTAGGAAAACTATGCACTATTGGAAAAATCAATCTATCAAGGTAAGATTTAGATTGATGATTATTTCATTTGACGCTGAGGTTGATAAACCATTGTTATTGACAAATAGGTTTTTGGAAAAGGACATTTTCAAGTGCTAACTCTTTAAAGTTAAGGACTCCAGGTAAGTAGTTCTGCATGTATTTTGTTTGAAAGGACATACATCACGAGAATTAGGGTTTGTTTGATGCTTGCGTTTACTTGATGTATTGTTGAATATTTGGTGTGAATTGTATGTTTATTAAACGTAAGTTCAGTTCCTTAGTTAGAAATCAATCATGTTTTACGGATACGATAACTAGACATGTTAAATAGAATTGTAAGCTTGCATAATTATTTTTCTAATATGAAAACAAATTTCTCATGCATAGATTTTATATAAAGCATAAAAGAGATTATTAAAGAAAATGAATGGGGGTTTCAATTGGGTTGAAGTTCACCGCTCATTCCCGAGTTATTGAAAAGAAAGAAAACAATTTAAGTTCATCATGATGGAATAAGTTCACCATCATGATACTAGTTCATCGTTTCAGTATAAGTTTACCGATCTGGTTTAAGTTCACCAGTAAGGTACAAGTTCACCGCCATAATACACGTTCATTATTATAGTATAAAGTTCATCACTATTTTATAAAGAGTAATGGAATAATGAACATTGAAAACTATATGTGTTTTAAAGAGCATTGCATGAGCACTTTTATTTTTATACTGCTTACTGAGTTTTAGGCTCATACTTAAGTCCTGTGATATAGGTATGCATAGGATCAAGGATAGAAATAGTTGATGAGATATTTGTACGTTGCGGGCTTGGCGACTGGTTAGACTAAACATTAAAGAGGAAACGTAATGATTGGTAACAATACTTTTAAAGAAAGTGAACCTTAATTATAGTAATTGTTTTATTAAGAAGCTTTTTAAATTGTGTTTCAATTCACATGGCTTTGTAAATACAAGTCTTCCGCTGTTGTAAATGTTTTCAAGTTATAAAGTTCTTCCACTGTTATAAATGTTTTCAAGTTATAAAGTTTTAATTTATGACATATTTTTAAGTAATAAATGGTTTAACGAAAAGAAGTTTATTTATGCACTTCTTATTTGGGCTATTTTTCAATTGAAAAGTCTTCAATTGTAATGTAAAAAGAAAAAGTCTTCAAAATCATAAGTTTTAAATTGTAAGAATAATTGGAATGTTACAACAATAATACTGTATCCAAAATGCTATAGTGACAAACATATTCTCACTCAGCAATTTCTGTGATTTTTCTCTATCCTTTTCGACTCTTGTCATTGAGAAAACTTATCTCTTTATGTGTAACGAACCGGATTTTCGTAATTCTTTTAAAATGCGTGAAAATTTGAAAATTTTCTTTTAAAGTAAAACATATCAGGGTGCGTCTAAACTAGATCGCTACTAAGCATTTGTAAAACTCATTATAAAAACTCAGTGAATAAAATGCGGAAACGTTATGAAATCATCTATTTCAAATCATTGCGGAAGCGTAAATAATTTAAAGGAGAAATTAAACAATTGAATACAATTTAATAAAACTTAATGTAATTACAACCATTTGTCATTTTACCCTTAGCCTGGCCAGCCCCGATCTCGTTCGTGCAAATTCCTTCACCTCTGCTTTATTATTTGTTCGTCATTCTCGTATATGAGCCTATGATTATCTGTTCATCATTTGTACCTACACCACAAGTAATACGTGAGCCTAATGGCTCGGTAAAGAAAAAAGTTAATACAATTATGCTTATGACTCTTTTTAGTTCTTTTGGAATGGGGGCCACCCAAACCAATCCTTTCATTAGCCATTTACCATTTTATTACTTTTCTTTATGTTGTTCGTTCGTTACTCGTACTTCGAGCTGGAGATTAGAGAATCTGTGGCGATAGGGTAGATCTTTGTCGGCTTCAACCACCTAGGGTAGACAGTCTCGCAGTCTCGACAAGGGAAAGGTAACATTCTTTTAAATTTTGTCTGCCTGGCTGATCCGTACTTACCCCACCATTCCCCAACACCCTTATTCTTTTCTTTGTGTCTGTGCCGGGTTAAGCTACCGGACCACAGAGGCTTTTATTATCCTATCGTTTTACTCATTTTCATCATTTATCCTCACTATGCATGTGTGCGTACCACCCCGTGGCACTCCCTATTAGTTTCTATTAACATGATGCATGATCATACATTCTCAACCTAACATGATGCATCATACTCAACAATGTAACTTTAACAGAAATTGAAGTGCGCATTTAAAATAATTGAAAGCACGTATAAGGAAAACAAAACATATAATAGAAGGAAATAACTGCACACCATAGAGAACAAGTACAATGAGTTGAAACAATGAAAACATGCTCGGATTAATAGAAAATATCATTTGGGAAAGAATCGAAAACATGCTATCGATGGACATGTAAATTATCTTAGTCCATTTACATGCTCCCTACGTTTATATTTCTAAGCCATTATTCTAATAAGTTATTAACATGCTCCTACGTTGATTTCATGTTTTGATTCCACTTAACTAATTATGTTTGGTTTAACATAAAGTACATACTAAGGACATGTAATCATAATCGAGACCTTAAACAATACCAAGAAAACAATAATAAAAGCAATTATGAAACATTCATTTGCATAATAAGTGAAAATCCTTAAGACTCTTAATTCATTCACGTTACTTCATTCTCTTTTCGTCTTCTTTATCATTCTACTATTTAGTAAAGCATTGATTGTGAAATTGAAGTGCACATTGAAATAAAAGTAATTGAAAACAAACAATAATTAAAATTACGCATCTAAATAATAGACGGTAAAGAGACATACGATGAATTACAATTAACTAGACATGCTCGCTAAACTAAACAAAGCTAAACATGGAAACATGCTTTAAACAACAAATAATAAACTAAACATAGAAACATGCTTTAAACAACAAATAATAAACTAAACATAGAAACATGCTTTGAACAACGATTAACGGAAACATGCTTTAAACAATGAACAACGGAAACTAATTAGTTAGCAAACATACTCACTAGTCAATCTAGTTAATTGACATGCTTGCTAATTATGATTAACATGCTCACTAAGTAATCACATTTAGTTAATTAACCTAGTTAATTAACATGCTTACTAACTATAATTGACATGCTTACTAATTATGATTAACATGTTCACTAAGTAATTCACATTTAGTTAATTAACCTAGTTAATTAACATGCTTACTAACTATAATTGACATGCTTACTAATTATGATTAACATGCTCACTAATTAATTCACATTTAGTTAATTAACCTAGTTAATTAACATGTTTACTAATTATACTTAACATGCTCACTAATTAAATCACATTTAGTTAATTAACCTAGTTAATTAACATGCTAACTAATTATAATTACCATGCTCACTAAGTAATCCCACTACTAGTTTAATTTATTAAACACACTCAGGATTTAGTCTATTAAACGTACAAGGATTCTGGTGAGTTAACAATTAATCGTACTCAAGGGATGATTCACAACTATTTATTAAACGACCAGTTGATTAACATGCTCATCTTTCAAGTAAACTAATTATGCTAGTCAATTAATGATTAAACACGTGTAACTTTTACTTAACAAAATGGCCAACAATTTATGGCAGCATAATACACATTTAGGAAGACAAAGTATATATCTACTAGATCTAACCCATAGAAGAGCAATGAAGGAAATATGACACAGTTAATAGCATTGAATAGAATAGGCAATAAACATTCATCATTTCACGCATTTATCATTCGTCACCCTTTTGCATTCGTCATCTCCTTATCAAAGAAATACATTCGAACAAACAAGCCATTCAACAAAGAGAAAAGTCACAGATCTTAACCAGTCTACAACATACTACCCATCTATACCAGCAATCAACACATGAAACTATTTGTAACGCAGCAAGAGAAGAAAAAAGCAGAAATCATCCAAGGAACTAATATTATTCTAGCACAGGTTTATCATTCAAGAAATCCTGACAGCAGTTCACTATAATCCTACAAAGCAAGAATAGGGCTATCGACATAAAAACTCAACACTAGTAGTGAACGTTTCAAACAACCAACACACCAATCATCTAGCAGTAAGCATTTCAAGGATTCACACACACATACTTGTGGTGTAGGGCCTCAATGGCCAAAACACCCCTTAATCCTTACCTCGAGCTTTAATACGCAACAACACTTATTCGTTGTTCTTCTTCTTCTCTTCAACACCTTCACAAATTACCTTCACACATTAACACATTTATCATGGATAACTCATCGAAATCTATACTTTAACACTTAACGAAATGCCAATATTCACAACTTAGAAACCAACATAGCATGCTCATTATTCTTTTTATCCGAATATAACGATAGCAACAAAGAGAGCATTTATCCATCAACAGAGAACTACCATCCAACATCAATTTAACATTTCCTATTTCCAATAATCCATTCAGAACGTACATAACATCTTTACTTAACACAACAATCATCATTTTCAGAGCATGTGCATTTTCCTATCCTTCAGAACCAATAATTATCATACAGAATATGACTTCTATGAACAAGGCATAATTATCAAACTGAAACCAATAGAGACATATCTCTAACACATCCTCAATTATTTCTAAAGCTGTAACATGGAATTATTTCGAAGCTACAACACATACCCCATATAAAACCCATAATGGACAGAGAGTAGTTATTCAAATATCCATAATCAAACATTATCAAAAGAACAAACAGTCTCAAGAATGGCTCACGGCAAAACCAAACGTCCAACAGCACAATATCATCCATTAAATTCTTCAACCAATTCAGCAGTGGAGCAGATGCTTTAAATGAAGGAGAAGAACTTACCTGTTCCAGCACTCGAGAGTCTCTCGCTGTCCAAGCCATCCATCTCTGCCTCGATTCTTCTCTCTCAACCAACCTCCAGAGTTTTCTCGCTCTCCACCAACCCTCTCTGCTCTCTTATGTATGACGAGCCGGAGGAGACACTCTCTGCCGAGGCAGAGAGCAACCTTCATGGGCGTGCCCGACATCCCTGCATCAACTGTCCAATTGTCGGGTTCATCAGAACAATATCAGGGATGTACCTGTTTGGTTCAAACCACAGCTGGTCAAGCTCGAACCAACCCATCCACCAGAACTGAAGCCCCGTGGCCATCGAGGAAGCCACTGCTGAAGGGGAAATGGTGATTCGTCCTCCGAATCGACCCTCCAGACAACAACAAATCCAAAATTGCAAGGGAGGAGGAAAACTCAATCAATCTTACCTCAAATCGTCGCCGGAAGCCGCTCCCGAGGAAGTCCCGATTCCGAGCCCTAGACATCTGTGCTGCTCGCACACCACCATCGCAGCAGCTCGCCGGCCGACATCGCCTGGTCGCCGGACGTCGCGGTTCCGTCCTCTTCGTCGTCTCCCTCTCCCTTGTTCTCTCGGTCTTTCCCTCGCTCGCGTTCCCTCTCTCTCTCATCTTCGCCTGCGAAGAGGCCATTCTTCTTGTTCACTCAACCGATTCAAACCGGTTTCTCTTAATGAACCGGTTCGGTTTATCTTTCCATTAATTCCATAAGTCTTCTCATCGCTTTTTTCATTTTAATTCATCTTTAAAGTATTTAACCAACACTATAATTTAATTAATTAAACTAACATTCTTTTTAATTAATTAAATCATCATTTATTTAAATTACACAATTTTCCATTTTATCTTCAATTAATTACTTCTCTTAAGAAATATTAATTATTATCAAATAAAATTCTCATAAATTTTAATCTAACGAATACGTCCTTGGTAATAACTCAATAATTACTCCACTTAAAAAGTCGGGGTATTACATTATATACCAAATCATTTTCCTCTCTTCTGCCACGCTCCCCCTCTTTTAAATGTTCTTTCCCTCTCTTTTATCTTTTTTAGGTTACCCATCTCTTTCTTTATTATTCTTTCCGTATATTTCTATTAGTTAGTTCCTTTCTTATCAAGCATAGATGATTTAATTATTTTTTTTCTCTTTCTTCAAGCCACATAATCATAATTTGAATCAACATCTTTTCTCCATAATTTTGGCAATTTAATCATCCTTAATTTCTCTTATTCTCTTTCTTCCTTCGAACATTTTATTTGATGGATAATTTTAATTTCCTTTTTGTGATCCATCTCCACTTTATTTCCTGCAATCTTTAGAGTCTTCATTAAATATGAATGTCTTTCAACTTTACCATAAAAGTATCATAAAATAGATTTTTTTATATAAAAAACGAAATGTTGTGGGACATTTCTTTTCTCAGATTCTTTGTTGACTTTTTTGTAAGTCACACTACCTTTTGATGTGATTAACAACATTGGTGATGAAGATCTATGGTTACTGAGTAGTGTCGCTAATAAGAAAAACATACGCATATAATACAAGTTAAAATAAATAGAGGAGTATAGTAAACAATGTTGCGATGGAGTTTCTCCCAAAGTTTCTAATTAAATTTCACCCATCGAGTATCTAAAAGTCTCACTCAAGATTGAAAATAGATTAAGAAATGCCAAACTTTATTTATTTATTTATTTATTTATTTATTTTTCCCAAACTTATTTTATTCTGTATGAATCCTTGATATCCAATTCCCTTTTGCTTATATTGAGTGTACATATTTTTAAGTATAAAACCTTAAATTATAACAAATCTAATATTTCTTAACTTTTTTGAGAATATTTTAATATCTAATCACTTGTGTCGGGGATGGATTTTACAAGGGAATTATTTTTAAATCATATCTATTGAAGAGTGTTGAGATTTTCAATGAATATGGGAATTAGAACAATTATGAAGTCATCATAAAAGTTTACACTGGAATTTCATGTTGTAGAATAAATTTGGTTTTTTAAATCTTCTGAATGAAACTTTTAAGTATAAAACCATAAATTATAACAAATCTAATATTTCTTAAATTTTTTGAGAATATTTTAATATATAATCATTTGTGTAGGGGATGGATTTTACAAGGGAATTATTCTTAAATCATATCTATTGAAGAGTTGAAATTTTCAATGAATATGGGAATTGGAACAATTGTGAAGTCATCATAAAAGTTTACACTAGAATTTCAATGTTGTAGCATAAATTTGGTTTTTTAATATTCTGAATGAAACTTTTAACAACCGAAAAGAGAAAAAAGGGTCAAACATATTAAGTTTCAAGGAGAAAGGATTTAACACTTCCCTGTCATTCATGTTATCAGATATTACAACACAATTCAAGACTGAAGCTTACTCGAGGCTATCCTTAGTCACTGATATTGTTCAACTCATAGTGGAAACGTCGTCGTTTACATATTAACTGAAGATGATGCAGTTAGTTAGCTTACAGTTTATCTTTTACGTGTTTTTTAGCTGTACGAATGCTCTGTTTTCATACTATAAAAGCAGAGCCTTCTGATTGTAATAGTAGAGTTGAAGTTCAATAAGAAAAACTTCTTTTCTCCTTTCTTTCTTGTAATATGGTATTAGAGCGCTAAAGAGCGGTTATTTTTTCGCCATGCCTAGAGGTAAGAATACCTCTTCTCAAAATCCAGGAAATGCCTCTGGAACGAGCTCTGTTTCTCATCCACCTGCCAACGTTGCCGGAATCAGAATTTGATCATCACTTCGCCGCATTCTGCAAGTGATGTAAATACTCAGAATCCTAATATTTCTCTAGAATCAAATGGTAATCCATTTTTTTTGCATAATAGCGATCATCTAGGATTAGTTTTAGTCTCACATTTTCTTCATGGCTCGAACTACAATTCATGGAGACGAGCCATGATTATGGCTTTAAATGCCAAAAACAAGCTATCATTTGTGGATGATTCCATTTTAAAACCAACATCCACTGATTCTACATTTAGTTCTTGATCTAGATGTGATAGCATGGTTTCATCCTGGATTTTGAATTCTGTCAATCGCGAGATTCCCGATAGTCTTCTTTATCTCACTTCTGCACAAGCGGTTTGGGACGATCTTTTTTAGCGATTTTCACAGTCGAGTGGCCCTCGCATTTTTGAACTCCGTAAACTGTTATTGAACATCTCTCAAGGTCCATTAGATGTCAATACCTCTTACACACCATTGAAAAGTGCAACAAACTCCATGGATACCCTCTAGGATACAAACCAAGAAGTAAACCTCTTGCTCAATAGACTTCCATTGAGCTTACAAATTCTACCTCTGATTCTACAGCTACCAAGGATGTTGCTTTATCAGAACTTACTGCAAACCAATGCCAACAGTTGATTGCTCTCTTGAGTTATAAACTTCAGCATGATTCCAGTTCTTCCATTAATAATGTTGCTCCTGCTCCCTCTACTTTCAATTTCACAGGTACATATTCTTCTCAACTATCAAATTTATCTTGGATTCTAGACACTGGTGCTACTCACCATGTATGTAACAATTCCACATTTTTCTCTTCCTTTCGTACTCTTTCTAATGTCTCTGTTACATTATTAGATAACTCATCAATTCCTGTCACTAGTATTGGAGTTGTTCCAATTACCACTAACATTTTGTTACAAAATGTCTTCTTTGTTCCACAATTCCGATTTAATCTGTTATCAGTCAGCTCTTTTACTTCTTCCACTCATTGTTCTGTCATTTTCCAATCTAATTCCTATATTATTCAGGACCTTATCTCGACGAAAATGATTGGGAAGGGTAGCCGTGTTGGGAACTTGTACATTCTGCAGCAAGATGCGGATTTGCATCCTCACATAAATGTTTCCTTTCTTCATTCTGACTCTTTTTTGTGGCATAAAAGACTTGGCCACCCATCTGATGTAGTAATTCAGATGCTTAAAGATACTTTACAAATCTCTTCAATAAAATCACCTGATTGTTTCATTTGCCCACTTGCTAAGCAACGCAAATTTGCCTTTTCAATCTCATGGAAATATTTCTGGTGCTATTTTTAATCTGATCCATTGTGACATATGGGGACCATTTCAAACTCCTACCCATGATAATTTTCATTATTTCTTAACGATTGTGGATGATCATTCTCGTGCTACATGGGTCTATCTCCTTCATTCCAAATCTGATGTTCGCCGCATTCTCCCTGATTTTATATGCTTTGTTGAAAACCAATTTCACACCACTGTTAAAGGAATATACACAGACAATGCACCCGAGTTTTTACTTAATGATTTCTTTGCACACAAAGGAATTATGCATTATCATTCTTGTGTTCAAACCCCACAGCAGAACTCTGTTGTTGAACGCAAGCATCAACAGATTCTGAATGTAGCAAGATCTCTTCTTTTTCAGTCAAAAATTCTTTTGAAATATTGGGGTGATTGTATACTCACCTCTGTTTATCTTATCAATCGAATTCCATCAAAGGTCTTGCAGAATAAAAGTCCTTTTGAGTTGTTGTAAAAGAAACCTCCTTCTTACTCTAATCTGAAAGTTTTCGGTTGTCTTTGTTTTGTTTCTACTCTCTCAACACATAGAAACAAATTTTCTCTGAGGGCAAAGGCAGCTCTTTTTCTTGGTTATCCTCCTGGATACAAAGGATATAAAGTCTTAGATTTTGAATCCAATTCTATTGTTGTTTCAAGAAATGTAGTTTTTCATGAAAATGTTTTTCCCTTTGCTGATTCTGTCTCTCCAGAAAATTTAGATTTTTTCTGCCATACACCAGATTCTCCTCTATCTTCAGGTGAACATCTTTCTGATTCTGTTGTTGAGCGATTACCTCCTGTTAATCGCAATTGTTCTTCTTCAACACGTTCTTTACGTCCTTGTATACAACCATCATATCTTAATGATTATCATTGTTATCTTGCACATCAGTCTTCTTTTCCTTTTCTTACACAGTCAAAACATCCTATTTCTAGCACTCTGTCATATGACAGTTTGTCTCCTCGTTTTAGAGCTCACTGTCTTTCCATTTCTTCCCATTCTGAACCAAAGACTTATGCTCAAGCTATCGAACATATTGAATGGAAGAATGCAATGAATGCTGAATTAAAGGCTCTTGAGGATCATTCCACATGGCATTTGGTTGAATTACCCCCTAATAAACATACCATTGGATGCAAATGGGTGTTTAAAATCAAGTACAATGCTGATGGGAGTATTGAGTGTCATAAGGCCCGGTTAGTAGCAAAGGGGTACACACAGCAAGAAGGCATTGATTATTTGGAACGTTTTCTCCAGTTGCTAAGCTAGTCACAGTTAAACTTTTGTTAGCCATTGCTGCTGTTAAGGGCTGGTTTCTTTTTTAGTTAGATGTCAATAACGCTTTCTTACATGGAGACCTTCATGAAGAAGTTTACATGGACTTGCCACAAGGTTATCACCTTCCTATCAATTCTTCCTCTAAAATGGTTTGTTGTTTAGAAAAATCTCTTTATGGCTTGAAACAAGCCTCAAGACAGTGGTTCTCCAAGTTTTCTGCTACTTTAATTGGTTTTGGTTTCATTCAGTCACTTTTTGATTCTTCTTTATTTCTCAAGAAGACAGCAGACTCGTTCATCGTTATTTTAGTATATGTTGATGACATTATCCTAGTAGGGGATTCTTTGGGCGAGATTCAGCATTTCAAAGCTTTGCTTCATGACAAATTTAAACTCAAAGATTTGGGTTCTTTACATTATTTTTTGGGTCTTGAAGTGGCTCGCTCCGACAAAGGCATTGTTTTAAACCAGCAACATTATACTTTAGATCTTTTACAAGACTCTGGTTTGTTGGGTTGTAAACCTGCTGCCTCTCCCATGGATCCGACTTGTAAACTAACTTCAGATTCTGGAACAATACTGGAAGATCCTACCATGTTTAGACGTTTGGTTAGAAAACTCTTGTATCTTACTTACACTCCTCTGGACATTTCCTTCGCTGTTGGTGTTCTTAGTCAGTTTCTTGCTCAACCACGTTCTTCTCATTTAAGTGCAGCCTATCGTGTTTTACGCTATCTCAAGTCTACTCCTGCACAGGGCCTTTTTTATTCTGCCCATTCAGCTTTACAACTTAAAGCCTTTAGTGATTCCGATTGGGCGTCTTGTATTGAATCCAGGCGCTCCATTACTGGTTTTTCTATATTTCTTGGGGACTCTTTGATATCATGGAAATCCAAGAAACAACAAACAATTTCTCATTCTTCTGCAGAAGCCGAGTATCGTGCCTTAGCTCATACCACTTGTGAACTTATGTGGCTTCGAGCTGTATTACAGGATTTTGGCATTAACAATTCCATTCCAGCATTGCTGTTTTGTGATAATCAATCTGCCTCACACATCGCTGCAAATCCAGTTTTTCATGAACGAACAAAACACATCGAGATTGATTGTCATCTCATTCGTCAAGAAATTCAGCGAGGTCATATTAAACTACTGCATGTTTCATCCAAGTTTCAATTGGCCGACATATTCACGAAGACCTTGCATCCTCAACCTCTTCAGTTTTTACCACGCAAGATGGGTATCATTAACATACAGTCTCCATCTTGAGGGGGCGTATAAGATATTACAACACAATTCAAGACTGAAGCTTACTCGAGGCTATCCTTATTCACTGATATTGTTCAACTCATAGTGGAAACATCATCGTTTACATATTAACTGAAGATGATGCAGTTAGTTAGTTTACAGTTTATCTTTTATGTGTTTTCTAGCTGTACGAATGCTCTGCTTTCATAGTATAAAAGCAGAGGCTTTTGATTGTAATAGTAGACTTGAAGTTCAATAAGAAAAACTTCTTTTCTCCTTTCTTTCTTGTAATACATGTCGTCCCATCTTCTCATTCAGACTCAGATTCCGTTAACAGTATTGAGTAATTTGGAAAGAGAGAAAATGAGGTGGTTGGCCTTGAAACATATTAAGTTTGAATCAATGTTTCTTCTTCTTATTCTTCGGATTCTTCTTGAGTCAATGTTTCTCTAGCAATTCCTTTTACTGTAAGAAGGGTGTTATAATTCCCATTGCCTTCAATATTCTTCATTGTCGTGTTCATAGATGGTTGTAATCAAAGATGGAAAAAGGAACTGTCCTCCAGGTAAAGTGCATTAGCACATAATGAACAATAAATAATAATTCCTGGATTTACCTTCTTTCCAGTGAGGATGCAGAATAACAGAATTGCTCTATCCTTGGAAATGTATTGTACATTGAATGACAGTAGTAAGCAGGATTAGATGAAGTGATACCACACCCGAGTCTTGTGTAAGAGTGTAATACGTGGGATTGAGTGAGTACATGTCTTCGTTACATTCCACTTTGTACTCGGGATAACAATTGTTTTCAGGATTGATTCTAAAAAGGCTAGAGAATGGTTAGTAGTGTGAGCATCAAATTAATCTTCAACCTTTGGTAGGCCATCGAAAGCGTTGAACATATAAGGACAAATTTTTACATTTCTCTGCCGAACATGCATTGATTTTGGATTTTCTTCTAAAAAATTAGCATAAAATTCCCTTACCAAAATAATAACTGCTGAGTCTCATTGAGCATAGAATTTCATCCCACCACGTGACTGGATTATACAACAAACATTCAGGATATCCCATACTAATGCCATTTGTTATCACGAATCCCCTCTGTGGCATGAACGTGCGCTTCTGAATTCCTTGCTCAAATTGTGTTCGGGATATGTCAGAGATGAATTCTTGTCGCTAGTTGTCTTTTTAGCGCCAACTTTCGATCTCATCTTTCTCTTGAGAATTTTTGCTTTGTGCTGCAAGGTGAATAGGAAGATGTGGAATGCTATATCAAGACGCAACTTTTGCATTTACAGATGTTAGTTTAGGGGGTGGGGTTGGAAGTAAAACATTTAAATTAAAAAATTAGGTTAAGTTCCTGAACTTCTCTCTCTCTCTTTTTATAATAATAAAAATATTATTCATGCATTATGGATGTTAGACCATGCTACAACATCTATATAAAATTAAAAATAACACTAAAGATTGCTGGAAGATAAAATAAAGGATACAAATATGTTGGGTTGCCTCCCAAGAAGTGCTTGTTTTGTAGTCGACAACCTTTCTCCACTTATTATGCTTCATCCAAGATTATGGATGTCGAAGGATACTCAAATTTTTTTTTTTGAAATAAAGTTTTACCTTTTGTCTACTAAACTTGAAATGTTGTCCTATTTTCTTGTTCATGATTTTCAGTGTTCCATAGGTATATACTTCAATGATCTTCAATGATCAAGACCATCTAGACTTAAGTTTCTCTAAAAATAATTTTAACCTGCTACTTTGGGCCTCAATATGATTACCCATAATGCCTAGAACCTTCATGGACCTTGGCTTGCCATTTAATGGGTCTTTTCTTTGGATTAAAGAATGTATACATTGGGCCATCTTCCTTGTTATAGACTTCGACATTGTCCCTTCCATATTTTGTGATGTCCCTTGGTCATTGGCCATGAGTTGGCTCTTAATGCTTCCTTGGATTGTATCACTAACTTTTCTGTCTTTACATATCGCTTACCAGAGAAAGGATACATCCTATGTCATGTGGCTTAACCGTCACTCTGATAGAGATACATCCATTTGGGGTGTTACCACCTATAACCGTCACCAATCTCTTCAGGTCAAATGTTGAGGATTTCTAGTACAAGAGAAATGATACATCATATGGTCTATGTGGCTTAACCATCACTCCTCCCTACGTGGGATGAGTTGCATCCATTAAGGGTGCCACTAATGGACCGTCACCTATTCTCCTGAATCCCCACACGCCTATTTACATCTGTTCATCTATTTTATTAACATGTCATGCATATGTCAACATTTTCAAAAGTCCTAATCATGATGTATGTATGTCATGCCATATTTAGTTCACAACAATATACAGAATATTGAAAAGGAAACATAGCATTACCACAAAGAAATAATAGTTCATGGTTCAAGCTAAAGTAGCGGTGGCATTTATTAATGAATTAAAAAGAGCATTCCATTACTACTTGAACTATCCTCAACTAATTTAACCAACCAGTTCACTCTTTCCACATTCAATCTACAAGGGATAATTTGACACTAACCAAGTAAAGCATAACCAAATTCAGAAGTATAGTAATCCAAGCAACAACATTTATGAAACTAGGTAGAGCACCAATTAACCATTTAACTTTTAACAGGAATTATTCAGTGAATTATTTGATGGAACTGGCTTCACATGTTCTTCATTGACAGACACCTCATAATTCACAGAATCACAATCAACAATAATCACAAAATATTATCCAACTATCTGTCTAACTATAATGGCAATGGCTAAATTTATCTGACAACAACAACATGACACTTATCATCAGTAAACAACGCAACATTTGACAACAACCAAGTCTTCAATAAATCACAGTGTATTGTCTAACTTCTCATTCAACTATAATTTGTATTAGTTAAAATCATTTAACAGCAGGATAATACTTTATCGCAAGTAATCCAAAGTAGTATTTAAACAAACAATAAGGTCATGTGATGTAGGCCTCCACTAGCCAAACACCATTCAAATCCTTACCTTCTGCCAAAATGCTACCGCAGTAGAGCCTCTTCCTCAAACCACAACACCGAGGCACACACAGGAAATCCAAGCAGCAACTTCTAAAAATTCCCAGGCAGCACACTCCAAGAATTCAAGGCAAGAACTACCTTCTTCTCTCTCTCACTCGCTTTCTGGAAGAAAACATAGCGCTCTCCCCTCACACTCCTACTCTCTAAAAATGGAAAAGCAGAATGTGTCTCCCACCCACAACCTTCTCTATTTATCAATAAGGGAGGAAGTTTCCAAGGAGGCCAAACCTGATGGATGTTCACTAACATCAAAGAAAGGGGTCCTATCCAACATTTCCACATGGAAAGTCTCTTATCGCTTTGGGAAAGTCAAGGGAAAATCATCGGAAGAAACATAAAATCGCCACCATAGAAAATAATTTTTCTATAAGACTGTGTGGGAGTGGTCGATGTTGTCGTCCACTCCAATGCTAAACTTGACTTTTCGGTCAATGATAGTTGACCTCACACACGACCGCACCATCGACCGCCACTCATATTTTTTGCCTCTATAATATTTTTCGATCGAGTACCCTTGACCGCTCCATCGACCAATCGCCTAATATAAAAAACGGACATGTAATTTGTAATATATTTTGGTCAAGCTGCTCGACCGAGTCCTCGACCGCTTCATCAACTGAAAAACCTGAGAGCAATATGTAATATTTAGATGTCGACCATTTAGTCTACCAATTTCTCCATAGTCGACCGAAAATGCCAATTTAACACTTCCCTCAACAATTTATACTTTTAATCTTTTTTTCTTATACTCATTTTATCCACAACTACCACATTAATGTACAATACATTAAAATAGAACGCGTTCCTTTTCATCACAACATATATTCAATAAAATTTTGTACATTATATTTATATAAGAATTATTCAACTATTATATAACATCCCATTTCTGTTTTACATTTCTATATGCCCATTTCACAATTCTATAAAAATTTTATCATTTTAAAACCCGTTCAAAGATATTTAAAGGAAAACATCAGAGTAAATATATGCGGAAACATTTAACTATGTTTTAAACAATATAGTTTAAAACATTTGAAAATCATAATATAAAGTATTTAAACACTTTTATTTCTTCATGAGCCATAACCCCTGAGGTCAATCCATGCATGGTAACACAAGTTTGTTTCGCATCACACTTCTTGCACGTTCACTTTACTTAGATCACAATCAATACCTATATCACAATATGAATATGAGCCTATTGCCCAGTATGAGATATAAATGAAATGCAGATGCAATGCCTATGACAATTCTATATTCATATGTCTATTAGATCAACACGTTAGGTGAGAGCAACTTCTTCAGGCTCCGAACTCACCACATGGATTCATTTCCATGTACGAGCAACCTCTTCAGTATCCGAACTCACGTAAACAAATCCATTTACGTTTATGCTTGTTCACAATTGGGTGAGAGCAACCTCTTCAGTCTCTGAACTTACCCAAATAGGTTGTTTCTCAAGTGAGAGTAACCTCTTCAGTCTCCGAACTCACGTAGAAAGCATCCATGTTCATTATTGTCCCGTGAAATGCATGATATGCAACCATACTGACATGCCTATATGAATGTCACACAACAATTCATATATCACATAGAAATAATACAATCAATTAACAAACAATGAGCAAGTATCATTCATCAACTATATGGTGACATATATTAATCAATATATTTTAATAATCTAAAACCTATCAAGAGCATAGAAAGGATTAACCCACTAATGGAGGACACCACCAACAGCAGCATAATTCCAAAGAAAATAATATTGTGCTATGATCAAATGGTCAAAGACAGTATCACAAGCAAATTCGTTAAAGAAATTCATCCCTTTAAGGACAGTTTCACAAGCATGGAAAATAACAGAGACTTATATAGGAAATTATCTTGTAGAAAATTATCCAAGAAACCAACAAAACATGTAAAACCCTTTTCTTCAGTATTTACTACTGACATATTAGTTTATTTTCACCCAGAACATTGACAAACCAAACAACCAGGAACCCATGAACGAAAACCACTCACAGAGGCATGAAAATCATAGAGAACAAATAATCCAAGTAGAACAATAATTAGCAGTTCATTAGCAGAGAAGGAATTCTACATGATAAACTATAGGAACTAATCATGCAGAGAAGAATCATCATCCAGAGAAGAACACGAGCAACAATCTATCACAGAAGCAATAATTCAGAGAACAAACAATTTCAGGCAACAAACAACCCTACTCCCGTGATGTAGGTCCTTGCGGATAATTGAAAAAGAACATGCATAATCCTTTACATTCCTTCTTGTTTAAATCTCTCTTGTACTTAGGAACAATCCTCTCCTCTCAGTCGAAGCTTTCCTCCACATAACACCAAACTAGAAAAACACCAGACAACCATTCATCCTTATTTTTCCCTTATGACCTTCTAAATACACTCTAGACCACTTAGAAGACGTTGAGGACGCGTGACATATTGGTTTGCATCAACTCCTCTAGTTTCCAAGCATTGATTATACATTTTCAAACAGACAGTTGACACACCGGACCATCGATTCAACGCCCACGATCGACCACCAGCTTCAATCGATCAGCCGCGAATGCGGTTTCCAAATTTACTGGTCGCTCAATGTTTTTGACGATCGACCGCCATGATCATCCGCCGGCCCAGCATATTATTTATTGAATTCTAAAAAATTACACCCATAATTCATCCCATAAATCATTCGATTGTAACCTATATTAACCCCCTTATTTTCCTAATAATTATAAATAACCACATCTCTATAAATCCACTACATTTAAAGGTATTAAAACATTATCCTTCATAATAATATCAACTATAAAATGTGACAATTTCTCAATGACCAAACCATTACTTTTTTTGAATCCAAGATTTACACGCAGCTGAGTAACCTAGGTATTACATACTCCCCTCATTAAAATTTTATTGTCAAAATTTCAGCTAATGAAATAATTTTAGGTATTTAGCTTCCATGTCTTCCTTTCATTCCCAATAGTGTCCTCAGTTGAATGATTCTACCATAACACTTTCACAAGTGGAATACTTTTTGTGTAATAGTTCCTTAATCCTCGAATCCAGAATCCAAACTAGTCTTTCTTTGTAACTTATGTTCAATTGGACTACAATATGTTCATCGGGTTCCGCTTGAACTGAATTCCCCAAGCACTTCTTTAATATAGGCACATGAAACACGTTATGAACTCCTTCCATAGCAACTAGTAATAGCAACTGATACACCATTTTTCCTATTCCTTTCGCAATAGAAAACAGACCAATGTATCGAAGATTTAACTTTCCTTTCTTCCAAACTGCATAACTCCCTTAAGTGACGATAGTTTAAGGAACACCAAGTCCCCATCGTCAAATTCCGATTCCCTTCGATGAAGATCCACATAATGTTTTTGGTGACTTTGAGCTGCCAACATCATTCTGACGAATAATCGCAATAGATTCAGAGGTTTGCTGTATCATATCTGGCACGTACAACTTATCTACTCCAACCTCATCCCAATGTAAAGGAGATCTACACTTTTTGCTATACAAAGCCTCGTAAGGTGCAATTCCTATCGTAGCTTGAAAGCTATTGTTATAGGCAAATTCCACTAATGGTAGCATCCTTACCCATCCAACTAGAAACTCTAACACACAAGCCCTCAACATATCCTATAATATCTGAGTCATTCGCTCTTTTTGTCCATCAGTCTATGGATGAAAGGTAATGCTAAACCTTAACTCCATACCCATGGCCTTATTCAAACTCTTCAAAAATGTGGAGGTAAACCTTGGATCTTGATTCGACACGATTGAGACAAGTACACCGTGCAAATGCACAATTTCTTTAATGTACAATCCCGTGAATTAGTTCATCTTATAAGTCATTGCTACAAGTAAGAAGTGAGAAACTTTTGTTAGTCTATCAACAACCACCCAAATCACATCATGTCCTCTCACAGTCCTCGATAATCCTATAACAAAGTCCATAGTGACATGTTCCCATTTCCATTCAGGTATAGGTATTGGCTGCAACATACCCTATGGTCTCTGATGTTTTGCTTTCACTCGTTGGCATACATGACACAATGCCACATATTGTACGATGTCAAATTTCAATACCGGCCAGTAGTAATGCAATTGAAGGTCCTTATACATTTTGTTGCATCTAGGGTGGATAGAAAAACTTGAAGAGTGAGCTTCTTTCAAGATAGCTAATCGTAATTTTGACCTACTCGGTACATACCATATGTCCTTAAACTTCACAATTTTGTCATTGGACATGGAGTAGTACTAGTATTTCTCAAGAGTTAGATTCAGTTTAAAAACCTTTTATTTGCTTATATTTTCAATCATAAAAGTTTTTCATTTTATTTATCCTTCAAATGTGTTCAATTAAAACATATTAGAGTAATTCGGCAGAATTATTACAAAACATCATTTGTAAAAATGCATTTATTTTACAAAACTTTTGAAAAGTTCACAGTCAACTACATGTTTTCATTCGCTACATGTTTTCATTCCTATAATTGCAGTAAATAAATTACAAGAACTAAGGGAGCTAACAATAGTAAATAAACTACAGAAAACTAAGGAAAACTAATGACAGTACAATCACCCAAGAATAAACTCAAATCACGCACTCTATTTGTGGGTAGGGCCTCCAAATGGCCAAGACTCACCCATTTTCCTTACCTCGAAGCGATAACGCATATTAGCACTCCTTCATTCTTCTTCGCTTCCTTGTACCTTCACAATTTAATAACACTTAATTATTAATTAGTTTTATAATCTAATCCCAACTAAACTCGTGATAGTTCACGGAACCCATTACCGCCCAAAATGGAATATAACCATCCCAATAAATTAATCTCAATAACAATATTCTAAAATGTAGAACAACCAGCCAAACTTAATAGGATAAGGAACAACCCATGACTATCAAACCAACCCCAACAATAGTACATTGTCAACAGTGAGAATCATTCATAAACTAATCAAGGCAATAGTAAATATCCAACAACAACCAACGTATTTCATTATCTTTTATCATAACACATAACACAAAACAACAGTTGGATTGTCCAAATGTTTAAAGCATTTATCAACGTGCATAACACTCACTTAAATCTCACAATATTCCCACTATACATTATACTTGATATTAACCAGCATAAACATTAGACCAATAGCTATAACTAATTTGCAAATTAATAGCATTCGATAATTCATGACTAACTTCACATAGCACTTTCCTTATATCTTAATATAGTCATTCATACAGCGAGTCCAAATTCAATAGCAAGTTAAAAGTCTTAACCTATATTAGTTTGTAACAATCACAACATGTAACTAACACTACATAACTATAATCAATAGAGCATATTTTCATCTCAACAACTTATTCTAATTGATAGAAACAACATTAATTATGAAAACATCCAACGATCAATGTTTCCAATAAAATCAACAAGGCAGTAACATCCAAAGAAATATTCAGCCAATAACAATCAAACGTATAACACAATTTCTCGACAGCAACATTCAAACATAACCAATTACCAAAATAGTGTATCACACTTATATTTTTATCATTCTCTACAATCCATTTAACACAGGAAGTTCACATAACAATCAATTTGCAAATCAAATTCTTCACAGAACATATACTCGAATAACAACACATAATTGAACTCCCTCACATAATCAACAAGAGCATATCAATTCCAGCAATTCCATTCACAGAACCAAGAAATTGAAATCCAACAGAGGCATCAACACATCAGATACCCATCCATATCCATTTCCTTCAACATTTCCCATAACCCAACATTTCTCCTTTACTAATCATTTATGGAAAGTCAAAAATCCATTTATATAGTTAAAAGCATAACTCAACAAATTATTAAACCAGCATAACTCAACAAGTTATTAAACCAACCAACAGCAACCAAGTTACATAGTCAAAAGCATAACTCAACAAATTATTAAACCAATCAACAGAGAGCATTCATGTCATACAGAGAAATTTCCTAACTCATTCATCCATAATTTCCATAACAGTCATCATCAAACCAAAGGAATGAAACACTCCAGAGACTGAAAAACACCATAAACAGAATCCAAGACATAGAGATTGGAGAAGAACTCACCAGCAGCCAAGATGGAGCTCTCGGCCAACCATAACTCTAGAGAACCCCTTCCTCTTCTCCATTCTCGGTTCTAGCTACATCCATGGAGCTCCTCGCCCTTGCAGCTCACGGTTCAGCTCTCTAGAGAGCAAATCTCATTCCTCCCCTGCACTCGGCTTCATCAGCAAGGAAAGAAGCCGACAGAACACCATCCCCCAACTTTATCTCCTGCCCACTGTCTCTCTCCAATCACCCCTCCTCCACCGCATTTCAATGTCTCCCAGATGGTACCCATCACCCTACCTCGTGCCATCCACAGCTACGACGTACAATTCGTCTCCCTATCGATTCTTGTAGAGTAAGCACCAAGGGAAAAAACTAGACCACAAGTTGGACCAGGAGAAGATTGAACCACAAGCTGGACCATGGCCTTTGGCCGGTCCAACTTGAATTGCCAAAACGCCCAACGACCTTAGGCGGGGATTTGTTGTCTAGCCAACAACCCGGGGCAACCACTGCAATGCCTGCCACTGAGCAGCCATCGTCGTCCATCTCACCGTCGCCAATCCCATTGCCGAGCACCGCCGGTCACCATTCCAACCACGCCGGCACTTGAAACCGCGCCCCAATCCGAAGCCAAAGCTCCCGGTCGTGACCCGCGATGCTTGCCGTGAAGGGGCAGCCCCTGAACGCAACCCGAGCTTGCCTGACCGTCATCCTCGCCTCACTGTTTTAGGCGTTCGTCGCTCCCCGTTTGTCTCACACCGTCTCCCTATCTCTTCCTCTATCCCGTTCTCCCTGTCTCCCTTCAAAAGAATGGTCAAAGGCCATTCTTCTGGACACCAAACAGACCGGTTCCTTCAGTGAACGGGTACAGTTTTTCCCCCCTTTTAATTAATTAATTCTTTCCCCTTTTTAACTCATCTTTAAATTATTTTAATTCATTAATTAAATACCCCATTAATTAACTTATTAAATCCCCTTAATTAATTTAACTCGTTTACATTTTTAATCCTAATGTTAGATATTTTAATTCATTAAATAAATATTTATTTTATTTTGATTTTGTTAATTTTCCGTTAATTTCCATAATATATAATCTAATGATTACATTTTTGGTAATACTCCGATAGTCAACCCACTTAAAAAGTCAGGGTATTACACCTGAACCCTCACACGCCCCTTTTTTTCTTTATTCTTTCATTTCATTTATCAAGTTATGCATATGTCACATTTTCATAAACTCTATCATGATGCATGAATGACAGTTCATATATATTTCATAATAGTCCTTGAAGTATACAATCTGCAAAATATATTAACAAAAGAAGCGGTCATATAGTATAATCATGAAATATACAGTTCACAACAACTATTTCATAACAGTCCTCGAAGCATGTAATTGTCAACAACAATTTCATAACAGTCCTTGAAGTACACAACCCATAATAACTAAAGCATAAAATAGTCCCATGATGCAGGGCCACCACTTGCCATCACATCCTATTTCTTACCTTTGAAGAATTCTCCCTTGTTCCTTAGCATTTTTAATTCTTTATCCTTTCTCTCGTTAATCCCAATAAAATCTAAGAAATGTCCCATGATTTCTTCCCGTCGATGTTCCCGCCTACTTCTTCACTCTTATCCCCAATTTCCTTCGCACTAATTTCTTCCCCTTCAATTTCTTCCTTCACCCTCACCCTCATCCCCCTCTTTTTCTCTAATTTTCTCCACAATTTGCTCACCTCTTTCTTATTTTCTCACTACCTTTCTCTTCTTTTCTTCCTTCTTCTTCCTTTGTGATTTTCTCTTCAACAAACCATGCCTACTTATAGGCATTTCACCCCTCATCTGCAGCTTCCACATAGGTGAGAGTTAGATAGAAAATTAGGTAGAGATTAGGCAAAGTTAGGCAAAGTTTGAAAATCACATTTTTCTTTGGGATCGATCGACAGGTTGATAACTATTGACCACTCCAACGTAATTTCATATCGACCGCTGCCCATTTCTCGCAATTTCCTGAGAGTCCGGTTGATCTCGATCGACCGCTGCAGCGAATAATCGACTGCTGGATCATCCGCTCCCTCAAATCTTCAACATTTTATTTATTTCCTTTATTCTTTTATATTAATTTTTCATTCAACACTTTTTCCAATTAATCTCGAACAATTTCCACTTAACAATTTTCATAAATCTCCAATAAATATCTAAACATTCTTTTATCCGAATTTACACTCAATCAATTTTCTGATTATTTTCACTTAATTCCATTACGGGAAATCAGGGTATTACATCGTATGAGAAAATCTTTCCAAAATCTCCAAAATTCATAAATAATATATTTTTTACCCTAATAAAATTCCGGGATATTACATCTTATATTCCAGTGAAGCCTCTTGAATTCTTTCCAGTATCGTAGGTTTCAATGTTAATGTTGATAAAAGAGCGGTTAACTACATAGGGACCATTTGTACATTCTGTAACATCTCGTAACTTTTTTTGTATAAAATTTTTTTTCTTTTAAAACATTTGTGTCAGGGAAAAACCACAGTAAAGATAGAGCAGAAGTGTCAAAGAATACATACAGTAGAAGTCTTAACTATATAAAATATTACAAACCAGTAGTTTAAAAACTATTTAAACAAACACATGTAAAACATTAACTTAAAACAATTGAAGACATTAAATACTTAAAAACTTTTAAAACACTTAAATATATTTATTCCATTTTTGTGAATCATAACCCCAAGGTCAATGTCACCAATAGCACAAATGCCCAACCTGACAATACTCCATCAACTACGTCCTTTATCAGCTTTATCCAATCATCTGCTCCTTACCTACATCAACGGGACCTAACTATGAGTTTAAAGATCAATACGCAGTATAAACGTAAAACATGAAATACATACAACTTTTGTAATATCATGTACAGTTTTTAGTTTTGCTTATCCATTACTATTCCTATCTTTTACTTTTATTTATTCCGTTTCTACGCCGGGCGTATCCAATTGGGCCAAAAAAATAACTATTTACGTACATTTAATTTTGTTACTATTATGTTTTTATTTAGTTCTAGTTACCCATCTAAGTGTTAGAGATGTTAATTTGACAAGGTAGAGCAGTTTATGCACAAGGCAGCAATCCCGTGGCACACACCTAAGTGACCAACTTAAGAACTCACATCTCTAACGACCTATTTATGTTCATTAATTTTCGTATACTTTAGGATTCCAAGTCTTAATGTTGTTGTGTGCATACAATCCTATCTAACGTATTCCTCGATTGTATCCTTAAAACGTGATCTATTCCTAACTAAGGAACTAACCTAAATCTAATAAACATACAAATTATAGCAAACAATCAAACAAACAATAAACACCCCCTAATTCCAGGCCCTTTCAGACAAAACACATGTAGTACCACTTACCTGGAGTCCTTAGCTTTTAGAGAGTTAGCATTTAAAGTTTCTCCTCCTCAATACCTATTCATAATTAAGCATATGAGCATAAATAGTAGTTTTTCGACAAACACGCATAACAATATTCCTTATTTCCTACACTTATCACTTCACCCATTGCTAACAAGTCTATCCAGATTCCAATCGTAGTATTTGACCCTTTCTCACTAAATTACAATGGTATAGATAGATCGATAACCAATAGAATCATAACTTCAACTAACATTTTTAGTACTACCAATCTAACAGTTACAATCATTAACCAACATGCAAGACCTTATCCCTTACATCATCACCTTATCACAACATCCAGACAACACAACATAGTTTATCTTAAACAACAGGATCAATAGATTAAATCCAATTCAATCGAGTCTTTTTCCCACTTCCATAACCAACAACATATAGCCATAGAGAATATGAATCACTATTTCATCACACAATACAACAATAATTTATCAACTGAGTTCAATCCATTTTACTTAGCTTACATACAGTGGCTTAATCCATTTCCCAAATATATCCAACAGCTAACATAATATAACCCTAACTAATTATTATATCCAATATTATTACTTGGCAGAATCATAGCACGCAGAAACAAAACCTTCAAACTTCAACAAGACATAGGGAGAATGTTTGTTACCAAAAGCACCCGCGCGAAAAGTGAAGCCAAAGACAAAACTCTTCCCTTTCACCGAAACCCTCTCGGCTCACCAGAATTCTTCCCTCACAAAACCAAAACTCCAAGTTTCCCACGGCCACTGTCCAAACAACAAAAAGTATCCTTACAATTTCTCTTCTCTGTAAACATTCCTCCATTGCCTCTCTATTTATAGGCCACCTCCAATGACTCCTCATCGTCCGAGTGAAGACGGAAGGCCAAGAGAATGGACTTTCCATTATCCAGATGCGTCCAGCATCAACTTCAAAAGCTTCCAGTGAAGCATTTTCAATACCAGGCGACTGTTCATTTTGGCGGTCGATTGATTCATCTTTGGCCAATCGACTGCCATTCATTCAATCAACTGCAAATTCTTTCTTTAAAATCAGCGGTCAATCGCACTACTCCATCATTTCCTTTGGGCGATCTACCGCCAACCATCCAACACGTTTCCAAAATTTCACATCGATTGATCGATTCATGCAGTGGATGATCGACCGTCGTTTCCTTCTAATCGTCTGCCACTTTATTTCATCAACCGCAACCTTATTTTATTATTTCTCCAATTACGTATATATATATATATTAATAGATCACTTTTCCAAATCATTCAAACCTCAATTTTCAAATTATCCAAACCTTAATTTATCCCCCCCCATAATCAAGGTATAGTCCCATATACCTTTAAATATAAACAACCTTATTACATTCAAATTTAATTTCTCTTACCAATAGCTTAAACAAAAGCTCTCATCCATCGCTTCCAATTCTTCTGCATATACATCACTAATTCATTCCTATTTCCAATTTCAGTTAACAATTCCCCAATAATCTTAATCTTTCCTCTCAGTCTTAATATTAATATAACATGGGATATCATAATTCACTTCTTCCAATATGTTTCTCTTGACCAACATCTTATATTATCCAATTCAGCTCCTATCATCCCAAAATTATCACTTAAGCCTTAAGCTTAGCTCCACAAAAATTTGGGATATTACACATGCAATCCTTGAAAATTCTTACGAAGTTCTACCGACATTTCATCACATAACATACTCGTAACTGCTAATTTTCTACTAAGAGCATCAACTACAACGTTTGCCTTTCTGTTGTGATATTTAATTTCACAGTCATATTCTTTCACAAACTCTAACCACCAACGTTTCCTCATGTTCAACTCCTTCTGAGTGAAGATGTATTTTAAACTCTTATGATGCGTAAAAATTTCACATCGCTATCCATACAAATAGTGTCTCCATATTTTTAGTGCAAATACCACTGTGGCAAGTTCCATATTATGGGTAGGATAATTTGTCTCATACAGTTTTAACTGCCTTGATGTGTAAGTAATTACTTTCCCATTCTGCATAAGTGTTGCACCTAATCCACTCTTGGAGGCATCACAGTAGATATAGAAGTTGCCATCTTCAAAATAAGTAGGGTTAAAAAAGGAGCTAAAGTTAAACGACATTGCAACTCTTGAAAACTCTCTTCACAGTCATTTGTCTACCAAAATCATGTATTCTTCTTCGTTAAGTCAGTCAGTGGTAGTGCAAATTTTGAAAACCCACTTATAAATTGCATATAGTATCCAACCAATCCAAGAAAGCTTCTTACTTCTCCCACATTCTTTGGTTGTGACCAATCAACCACTGCTTGAATCTTTGTTGTGTCCACTTCAATACCTTCCTTGGAAGTTACATGGCCGAGAAAACTTACTTTGTTTAGCCATAATTCAAACTTGGAGAACATCGCATATAATTTATGCTTTGTCAGCATAGACAGAGAAATTCTCAAGTGTTCCTCTTTTGAGCGCAAATAAATTAGGATATCATCAATAAAAAAAATGATGAATTTATCCAAATACTCCCTAAAGATCCAATTCATTAGGTCCAAAAATGCCACTAAAGCATTAGTTAATCCAAACGACATTACTAGGAACTCATAGTGTCCATATCGCATTGTAAATGTGGTCTTGGGAATATCATCAGGTTTAACTTTCAACTGATAATATTTGGATCAGAGGTCAATTTTTAAAAAGACATAGGCTCCTTATAACTGATCGAACAAGTCATTTATTCTAGGTAGAGGATATCGGTTCTTAATTGTCACTTTATTTAACTCACGGTAGTCAATACACATTCTCATCGATCCATCCTTGTTCTTCACAAATCAGACTGGCACTCCCTAGGGTGAAAAGATAGGATGAATAAACTCGTTGTTAATTAACTCCTCGAGTTAGACTTTTAATTCACTTAATTTTTTCGGCACCATTCTCCATGGGTTCTTCGAAATAGGTTTCGTTCCAGAATGGAGATCGATCACAAATTTGATTTCTCTATCCGAAGGTAATCCCAGAAGATCGTCCAGAAAAACTTTCGAAAAGTGTTGAACGATGGAAATTTCTTTTGGCTTTGTCTTTGATACCACTAGGAACCCTTCACCTCTATTCCTTATTAATTGGTCTACCTTAATTGCAAGCCAATATGCCTTTTTCCTTAACCCCACGAAATGTTTGTTGCTCGCCATTAAGGGAGAGAAAACATACTTCTCTCTTTCTACAATTTATCATTGCTTGATGCTAGGATAACCAATTAATACCCAGGATAACATCATATCCCTTTATGTCCATGACAATCAGGTTAGCATAGAAAATTTGATTGTTTATTTTTATGGCATAGACCTTTTGGATTCCGTTGGTAATCAAGCATTCACCAGAGGGTAAGAATACTCTATAGTTACTCTTTTCTAGTTCAGGGAAACAATTTATTTTTGCACTAAATTCTTTTACAATGAAGGAATGAGTAGCTCCAGAATCGAATAAAACATATGCGACCATATCATTAACATAAATTGTACCTGACATAACCGAACTGCAGTAACATTACAAACTACTCAAACATTCCAAAGAACTTTAAGCAGCTACTTCAATAATGAGGCGTACCTAACACCACAGGAGGCTAATCTTCCCTCATCTCCTTTTCATATTGTGCTTCATCACCATACAGGGAAAATGCCCTTGGTACCACTCCTCCAGATCCACAGATTCTTCCTGAGCTAAATCTTGCAATATGCTCAGGCTCCCCACATTTAAAACACCATCCAGTACCCACTCTACATTCTCCAAAGTGATTCTTCTTGTACTTTGGACATTGATTCAGTTGATATGCCCTCACATTGGATGGGATTGTAACTGCCTCAGTCATATGACGTTTTTCCTTCATCTGTTGTACTTTATTCTCTAAAGGCCCTTTTGTCCCTTTGTTCACCATTGGTGCACCCTTTTGCTGCAGGTTAAGAGCATGCTTCTAAAACCTCTTATTCACTTCTCACTGTTTAGCCACCATCAATTCAGCATCTTCAACTTCTAACACCTTAGCGACAATCTTTGTATAAGGAATGTCCTAAGTACAAGAAATCTTTACTCCTTTGAAAATTTCAACTTGCCATCCTTGGACGAACTGATGGACCTTGTGCTCATTGTTCGCCACCAAGTGTGACACAAGTTGAGAGAGTGCTTCAAACTTCCTTACATACTCAGATACAGGTCTAGTTTGGCACAACTGAATAAATTCCACCAGTTTCTTTGATTGGATTGTCTGGTTGAAATACTTCTCATAGAAGATTTCCTTGAATTGATCCCACATCAAAGCTCATACATCTTGTGCCGCCTTAACAGTATCCCACCAGAATCTCACATCCTGAATCATTAGGTATGCAACACATGAAATTTTCTCGATCTCTCTAATCCTTGCGTACTCGAACATGTCCTCCAAAGACCGACTCCATTCTTCAGCTCCCATGGCTTAAGTAATGTTTCCATTGAAGCATGGAGGCTTAAGTCTTCTAAACCTCTCCCAACCAGCTTCTTTGGGAACCATCACTTTATGTTGATTTCCATTTCCTTTCTCCCTCTCCATAATGCATTCCATGAATTGGAATTACCGGTCAACAATAGTCGTCAAGCGACCAAAAACGTAATTTTTTTTTATCTTGAGGAACAATAGGTTCTTGACCAATATTCTCATGATCGACAGTTTCCTCATCCCTTGCAATATTGGCTTAAATGTTTCCTATGATTCTCCTCGTCATTTTATTGTCCTACAATAATTTAGCATTGGTTGTTTCAAAACATTAAACTAGTTATACTAGGGAATGTTTATGAAGGAGCATTAGACTTATTATTCTTTAGGCATTTTATTAGGAAGTATCTATTATTATAAAATCTTTTATTATTTTTTTATTACAGAATTTTTCTATCATCAGTATTAAGCTAATTATTTTAAAATTTTCTACCAATTATTTAAACTAGTAAAACAATTACACAAACACAGCAATTTATACTAACAATGCAATTTAACTAACAAGGCACTTATAGTTTTAGAAGTGTGCCGCAACCAATCTTGTGTTACCAGTAGTCTACAGAATCACGTTAGACTTGGTTATGCTTTGATACTATAATTGTAACATCCCATTTCTATTTTACATTTCTATATGTCCATTTCACAATTCTATAAAAATATTATCATTTCAAAACCCGTTCAAAGATACTTAAACGAAAACATCAGAGTAAATATACGCGGAAACATTAACCTGTTTTTCAAACAATATTATTTAAAACATTTGAAAATTATAATATAAAGTCTTTAAACAATTTAAACACTTTTATTTATTCGTGAGCCATAACCCTCGAGGTCGATCCATGCATGCTAACACAAGTTTGCTTTGCATCACACTTTTTCCACGTTCACTACACTTGGATCACATTCAATACCTACATCACATGAAGAATTATGAGTCTATTGCCCAGTAAGAGATATAAATGAAATGCAAATGCAATGCCTATGACAACTCTATGTGCATATGTTTGTTAGATCTGCACGCTGGGTGAAAGCAATCTCTTCAATCTCCGAACTTACCACACAGATTTGTTTCCACATGAGAGCAACCTCTTCAGTATCCAAACTCATGTAAAAATTAATCCATTTACGTTTACGTTTATTAACAATTGGGTGAGAGCAACCTCTTCAGTCTCGAAAGTCAACCACCCATTGCGTGAGAGCAACCTCTTCAGTCTCCAAACTCACATAGAAAACACCCATGTTCATTATTATCCTGTGAAATGTATGATATGCAACCCTACTGACATGCCTATATGAATGTCACACAACAGTTCATCTATCACAAAGAAATAATACAATCAATTAACAAACAATGAGCAAAAATCATGCATCAACTATAATTTAACACTAAGCATGTTATCACTAAAATGATACCAAAGCAGGAAACTAACTACAACAACTAATGTAACATGAACTATGATGCAACCATGAATAAATTCTATAAGGACACCAAATATCAATAAAGGTGGAAATCATCATATCATTCTCTAATTCCCACATCTTTTGCTAATTCACATTATTAGGGTTATATGTACTCAACCGATTCTGTAATGATAACAATACAATTATTAACAATCTAACAATAAAACTATAACACCAATTCTAATCCCTTACATTAAAAAATTAACGTTCATAGAAGGTAGTTCCTATGCGGTGACATATATTAATCAATATATTCTAATAGTCTAAAACCCATTGAGAGCATACAAAGGATTAACCCACTAATGGAGGACACCACCAACAACAACATAATTCCAAAGAGAATAATATTGTGCTACTATCAAATGGTCAAGGATAGTATCACAAGCAAATTTGTTAAAGAAATTCATCCCTTCAAGGACAGTTTCACAAGCATGGAAAATAACAAAGGCATATATAGGAAATTATCTTGTAGAGCATTATCCAAGAAACCAATAAAACATGCAAAACTTATTTCTCCACTATTTACTACAAATAGATTAGTTTATTTTCACCTAGAATATTGATAAACCAAACAACCAGGAACCCATAAACGGAAACCACTCATAGAGGCATGAAAATCGTAGAGAACAAATAATCCAAACAGAACAATAATTAGTAGTTCATTAGTAGAGAAGGAATTCTACAGGTTAAACTATAGGAACTAATCATGCAGAGAAGAACCATCATCTAGAGAAGAACACGAGCAATAATCTATCACATAAACAATACTTCTGAGAACAAACAATTTCATGCAACAAACAACCCTACTCTTGTGATGTAGGTCCTTACAGACAATTGACAAAGAACATGCATAATCCCTTACCTTCCTTAAATCTCTCTTCTGCTTAGCAACAATCCTCTCCTCTCAGTCAAAACTTTCATCCACAGAACAATGAACCAGAAAAACACTAGAATATCGAGAGAGAGAGAGAGAGAGAGAGATTTTAGAAAACACAGACAACCATTCCCCCTTATTTTTCCCTTCTGACCTTCTAAATACATTTTGGACCACTTAGAAGACGCCAAGGAGGTGTGATGTATTGGTTTCCAATGACTCCTCCAGTTTGCAAGTATCGGTTATATGTTTTCAGATGGATAGTTGATGCACTGGACCATCGATTCAACACCCATGATCGATCACCAGCTTCCATCAATTAGCGATGAATTTGATTTCCAAATTTACCAATCGCTCAATGTTTTTGACGATCGACCGCCACGATCTTTTGCCAGCCCAACATATTATTTATTCACATAAATAATATGAATTCTAAATAATTACACCTATAATTCATCCCATAAACCATTTGACCGCAACCTATATTAACCCCCTTATTTTCCCAATAATTATAAATAAGCACATCTATATAAATCCACTAAATTTCAAGGTATGAAAACATTATCCTTCTTAATAATATAAAATATAAAGTGTGACAGTTTCTCAATGACCAAAACATTACTTTTTTTTAATCAAAGATTTACACGCAGCTGAATACCCATGGTATTACATATTAGATCCTCCCCTCCATAACAAAACATTATCCTCAAAATTTAGCTAACGAAATAGCTCCAGATACATGGCTTCCATGTCCTCCTTTCTTTCCCATGTAGCTTCTTCTATTGAATGATTTTTCCATAGGACTTCAACTAGTGGGATCTGTTTATGTCGAAATTTTTTTTACTCTTGAGTCAAGAATCTGAATGTCTTTTTTCATAGCTTAAGTTTGATTGAACTTCCACATCAGCAGGAAGTACCATCTAAATTGGATTTCCGCGGAATTTCTTCAGCATTGATACATGAAATACACTGTGTACACTCTCCATGGAAGCTAGCAGTTACAACTTATACGCCACCTTCTCGATTATTTTTGTGAGTGTAAAGGGACCAATATACCACGGACTCAGCTTCCCTTTCTTTCCAAATCGCATGACTCTTTTAATGGGTGATATTTTTAGAAACACAAAGTCTCCTTTGTTGAATTCCATGTCCCTTCGGCAGCGATTGGCGTAACTCTTATAGCGACTTTAAGCAGCCAGCATTCATTGTCAGATAATTGCAATTGATTCAGCGGTTTGTTCTATCATATTTGAGTTGTAAAACTCAGCTTTACCAACCTTGCTCCAATATAATGGAGATCTGCACTTTCTACCATACAATGCTTCATAAGGTGTCATTTCAATAGTCGCATGGTAGCTGTTATTGTAGGCAAATTCTACTAGAGGTAGCATTGTTCCCCATCCGATTTGAAACTCAAGCACACAAGCGTGCAACATATCCTTTAGGATTTGAATTGTATGTTTGCTTTGGTCATTGGTCTGTAGATGAAAGGTAGTACTGTACTTCAATTTCATGCCCATGGCCTTATTCAAACTCTTCCAGAATGCAGAGGTGAGCCACAGATCCCAATAAGATACAACGGAGACCAAAACTCCATGCAATCGTACGATCTCCTTAACACATAGATAAGCAAACTGATTCATATTGTATGTCATTTTTACAAGTAAGAAATGGGCAACCTTGGTTAACTTGCCAAAAATCACCTAGATTGCCTCATGCCCTCTCACGGTCTTGGGTAATCCAGTAATAAAATCCATGGTAATGTGCTCCCATTTTCTCTTTGGTATCGGTCTCAATTGAAGCATTCCACCAGGTCTCTAATGTTCTGTCTTTACTTGTTGACATACCTGGCACAATGCAAGATACTAAGCGATATCAAATTTCATCACCGGCCAATAATAATGAACCTTGAGGTCCTTGTACATCTTGTTGTCAAGCACATACCATCTATTTTTAAACTTAACAATTCAATCTGCAGATATAGAATAGTCTTAGAACTCCACCAGAATCATATTCAACTTGAAATCTTTGCATTGGCCATCTTTCTATTGGGCTTCTTTAATTCTCTCTAGGATAGAGGATTTTAGTGTCAACACTGATGAAAGGGCACCCAACTGCATGGGAACCATCTACACATCCAGCTCTTGAATATCCTTCCAAAGTCGCAAGGGCATCTCTTCACATATCATACTCATTATTGCAACCTTCTTGCTTAGAGTGTCAGCTAAAACATTAGCCAAACTGGGATGGTATATGATCTCACAATCATAGTCTTTTACAAATTCCAACCATTGCCGCTACCTCTAATTCAATTCTTTTTGTGTAAAAATATACTTCAAGCTTTTGTGGTCTGTGTAAATCTCACATCATTACCCATACAAGTAATGCCTCTATATTTTGAGCGTAAATACAATTACAGCGAGTTCTAGATCATGAGTGGGATAATTAGCCTCGTGCAGTTTAAGTTGTCTCAAAGCATACGCAATCACTTTTTCATTCTGCATGAGTATCCCACCAAGTCCGCTCTTGGACGCATGACAGTAGATACAAAAATTGCCTTCTTCTTCTAGTAGGGCCAATACAAGTGCTGACATCAACCAGTGTTTAAACTATTGAAAACTCTTTTCACATTCACTTGACCACAAAAATCACACATTCTTCTTTGTCAGACTAGTAAGAGGCAGAGCTATTTTTGAAAATCCACTTATGAACCATCTATATTATCCCGCCAGTCTGAGAAAACTTCTTTCATCACTCACGCTCTTTAGCTATGCCCAATCGACAATCGCATAAATTTTTCGCTAGGTCTATTGCAATACCATTTTTTGAAATTACATGGTTGAGGAAGTTGACTTCATCTATCCAGAATTTGCACTTCGAGAATTTTGCATATAGTTGGTGCCGCTCCAGAATAAACAGGGCAATTTTAGGTGTACATAGTGTTCCTCTTCTGACTGAGAATAGACCAAAATGTCATCGATGAAGATGATAATGAACTTTTTCAGATAATCTCTAAAGATCTGGTTCATCAAATCCATGAAAGCTATTGGGGCGTTTGGTCAGGTCGAAGGATATCACAAGAAATTCATAATGCCCATACCTCATTCGAAACGTTATCTTAGGTATATCGTCTGATTTAACTTTCAGCTGATAATATTCTAAACGAAGGTTAATCTTCAAAAACACGTAGACATCGTGAAGCTGATCAAATAAATCATCAATCTCAGGCAAAAGGTATTTTTTCTTGATCATCACTTTGTTCAGTTCCCGATAGTCTATGGATATCCTAAACGATACGTCCTTTTTTTTCACAAACAAAATCGATGCTCCCCAAGGTGAGAAGCTTGGATGGATAAACTCTTTGCTGATCAACTCTTCCAATTGGATTTTTAACTCGCACAATTCCCTTAGTACCATTCTGTACGGATTCTTCAACATGGGTTCCATGTCAAGATGCAAATCGATTACAAACTCAATTTTCCTATTAGATGGTAACCTAGAGAGATCATTAAGGAAAACCACTAGAAAGTTTCAGACAACCACAATTTCTTCTAATTTTGCTCTCGGTGTCGTTGTGCTGTCCATCACGTTCACTAAAAACTCTTCGCATTCGCTTTTCAGTAACTGATCTACCTTGAGTGTAGAAATAACTGCCAGCCTGCCTCTTTCCTTAACTCCTTGGAAAATGTGTTGTTTCCACTAAGAGGGTGGAAGTAGACTTCTCTTATCCTACAATTGATAACTGCTTAATGTGGGGATAACAAGTCCATGCCCAGAATAATGTCATACACCTTCATGTTCATAGCAATTAGATCGACATGGAATATGCGGTCATTTATTTTATGGAATATGCAGATAATTGTTGACGAGATTTGGAATTTGTTGTTGGTGATTTTGTTTATTTAAAGCTATCACCTTTCAAAGGAGTTATACGTTTTGGGTGTAAGGGCAAGCTGAATCCGCAGTATATTGGACCTTTTGAAGTTACGGAGCGAATTGGTAATGTGGCTTATCGGTTACGTTTACCTGCAACCATGTCTGGCCTACATGATGTATTCCACGTTTCTATGTTGCGAAAGTACCTTGGTCGTGCCACTTCTTTTAGACCCCAAGAACAAATTAAAGTGCATACTAATTTGAGTTATGAAGAAAAGCCACTCTGTACCTTGGATTATAGTGTAAAAGGCTGAGGAATAAAGAAGTTCCACTCATGAAAGTTTTATGGAAAAACCAAGTAAATGAAGAAGAAGCCACGTGGGAGAGATAAGATGATATGGAAGCTTGGTATCTAGAATTGTTTTAGAACTAAATTTTCGGGACAAAATTTTTGTAAGGTGGGTGGATTGTAATGTCCCAAAAATATGAAAACACTGTGTCAAGCCATATATTACATTGTAATAAAATTTGATGATGTAATCATATGGTTTATGTTATGTGGCGACTGATATGTAGTGTAAAAAGTTAAAGAAAAATGCAAAATTTGGGAGTTTAGGACGAATTGGGATGGCAATTGGCGTCCCAATCTCCAAGATGTCCAAATGCGGACGCCTAAGGATGCTGTGAACGATAGTAGAGTCGTCTGTTTTGAATCTGTTCATTTTCTGGGAACATTCGAACAATATGGACGACTGTGGACGAGGGACAATGGCGTCCGAAACGAATCTGTCCTAAATCTGGACACATTTGGACGACTGTGGACGTGTCATGCGGATGCCTTCTGGCGTCTGAATATGCATTGCGGATGGTACGGACAAAGGACTAGGGACGCGTTTTCTCGTTCCAAATTGACTGCGGATGACACACCGCGTCTAAAAGGTTAAAATTGTCCCAAAAAACCCATTGAAATTTGATGATTAATTCCTGTGTTTTTCCATTTCCTTCGGTTTCTTCAGCTAGCGACACATCCAGACGGTGGAGGGGAGGTCCTGGTTGACTCCAAGTAAGTGGACCTCTTCCCTTTGGAATAGGAAGCGACTCCACGCGGCTCTCCTTATTTCACCACGTCTATCTCCCACCTCTTCTTTTTGTCTATAAGGGCTGATGAACAACAAGACAATAGGAGAACAAGACAACGATTGAAGAGTCAATTTTTCAGTTGGTATACGTGCGTGTGGTTGTGCAACAAGAGGTGAGTTTTGTAACACACAAACAATTGATTTTTCTACTCCAAGTGATGTGTGCATTGTTGCTCTAGGAGAACTTGGAAATTTAACTTTGTTGGATTCAGCAGAAATATCAAGTAAGAATTGGAATGATGTGTGGCCAGTGGAGGCCTACATCATGGAGTTTGTGTGACTTCATTGACTGTTTATTATGTTCTTCCCTAGTAAAATCAGAAAAATTGGACCTGCTTTGCTTAATTACCCTATATTATCTGTTGAGTTGGATTCCATAACTTGTGAAGTTAAAGATTGAAGAATGAGATTATTGTATGTTTTATGTTATTGAACTCATGGGAAACAAATAACATAGAGGAAAAGAATTGACAAAAGAGATGACAGATATGTAAGTCCTATGTAGAAGTGTTACTTCCAACCATAAACTGCTCTTTTAATTCATATGAATGAGTTTTGTATAGATTAGATTTCATTCTGTAATAAGCATGATAAGCTATGTTAACTGTTTTTCTTCGTATTGATCATCTTGTAAGTTAAATTCTGTACTATCAATTGGTATTGAAAATGGATGAAAGTTTTATATTGAGAGTGCCAAATAAGCAGTATTGGATAATTTCTTATTACATGATTTTGTTTAGTGCTGGTAGATTATGTAATAATTAAAGGTATGTCCAACATGTTAATTATTTGTAAATTGTGATGTGGTGAAGTTCTTTTCAATTACTTTGTTGAAATACATGCATCACTTAGGATTTATGAACTTGTTCATATTGCATGACATATTTAACCTATGTAAATGAGCGTGTAGGGGTTCGGGAATAACAATGACATCCCATGAATGAGTTACAATGAAATGTTAAAAAGAAAGTTAAAAATGAAATAGTTAGAAAGAAAATAGGTTAATAGCATGGGATCGAGTGTTCATTGTCTCCCGTTCTGAAATCCCCAACGTTCTCGGAACAAATAGTAGATACGGCATGAGGAAGACCATAATATGTATATTTATAGTTAATTGTCTCCCTATAGTGTTTGTCATGTATGTACTCCTGAGATAATTGCATTGTATGGTCATGCATTGCATTACATTGCATTACATTCTAATTCTTGCTGAGCATTAGGCTCATTGTTTTCCCCCATGATGTAGGTAATGCATTAGATGAGAATCACATTGTGGAGGAGGTATTCCAGGACGATGTTTTGGATTATCAGCCATTTTGACCTGTTGGTTGTGGTTCATCACATATGTATTTTGGTAATTTGTTTTGGGACGTCTGATATGATGGTAATCTCACAAATGGAATTTGGTATTTTGGTTTGGGACATGTGATATAACGGGTCTTTTGAAAATGGGTATTTTGGTAATATATTAGTAGGTTATCTACAAACTTTTAAAAATGTAAATGAGCTGTTTTGGAAACTTTTATGATTAACTAATAGTATTTTGAGAATCGTTTTATGACAAGTTGCTCGTTTTACTCTGAGAAGTTACATTGTTTGTGAAATAGAAAATGAAAAATGTATAACCATTTTAAAAAGTTAAATCAACAAATGGGAAAGAAAGTAAGGGATGTTACACATGGAGTCACCCCTTTTGGTCCTCGCACCATAGTTGGACAATGTCTCGCAACATGCCCAGGATTTCCACACTTATAACACACTCCTAAGCCCACTCTGCATTGCCCATAATGATTCTTCTTACATTTTGGGCATTGGTTGGATGGAGAAGCAGTTGTCACAACCATGGTCTCTTCCCTATTTTGCTTCACTTTCTGACAGTCTTTGCATCTCTCAGTTCGCAGGAGGAGCACCTTGTTGTTGTTGATTCTGGTTGTTCCTTCAGACCCTTTGGTTTATTTCCCATTGTTTTGCCACCATTAACTCCATATCTTCCACATCAAGTGCCTTAGCAACAACCTGCACATAGGAGACACTGCTAGAGCCAAATATTCTAACTCCCTTCAAGATCTCCATTTTAAGCCCTCGCACAAAGTGATGGACTTTGTGCTCATTACTGGCTATCAAATGTGGGGCGAATCTTCATAATGCTTCAGATTTCCAAATGCATTCAGATACTGTCCCAAACTCCTCCATTTTTGAGTCTAGACTATTTTTCATAGAACAGCTCCTTGAATTTCTCGCATTTAAGATTTTGGACATCCTGTGTGGCTTTGGCCAAGTCCCACTAGAACCAGGCATCTTGGACTAGTAAATAAGCAGCACTCGTCACTTTATCAACCTCCTATATTCTTGAGTACTCAAACATGTCTTCAAGGGGCAGAATCCACTCTTCAGCTTCTGTAATGTTAGAAATATTGCCATCTAAGCTTGGGGGCTTTAGTCACGAGAACGTTTTCCAGCCGACTTCCTCTGAAATTACCACGACACAATGATTTCTATTTCCATTGTCTCTTTCTATAAGCCGCTCCACTATAGTTGTCAGTCGGTTGATGGCTTCATCTCTTTCTTCTCGATTTCTCATATTCTCTTGGCCAGCTGCATTTTCTTGGCTGCTAACTATCTCGTTCCTCTCATCATTATTTTGGGCATTGGCTCATACTCCCTTCCTTATTCTAAAATCCTATATATTTTCATATTACAAAACCATAAGTTAAAGAAAACAATTTAAGAATTAAAACTAAACTTATAGTTGGAGGAGTATTCCACATTGCGTCACCAACAGTTTACAGAATTGCATTTGACTCGATTATGCTATGCTACCAATTGTAATGCTCCACGTTATTAAAACCTTAACTTTTTCTTTTAACCATATAAAATTTTTTCTTTAATATATTTAAAGCATGTGCGAAGAAAACAGATCAGAGTAGTTTAAGCGAAAACTAATAATAATTTCAAAACATGGTTTCAACACTTCCAACAAAAGTCCATGGTTTGACAAAACATTTACCAAAATTTAAAACCATAATTAACTATCCAAAACAACCAGTGTTATTTTTCATGAGCCATAACCCTCAGGTCAAAACTGGCTGATAACCCAAGAGCTCATCTTGCAACGCCTCTTCCTCCACAAGTATATCGCTGATATCATGACAGTCACCTACATCACAGGATAAAACAATGAGCATAATGCTCAACAAGAAATAAAATAAAATGCAATGCTCAATGCTCATGGGTGCTTATGCAGTCTGTCTCAGAAAAGAACCTATCTTTTATGTCTTTACATTTCGTTAACCCGAGAAATAATACATCCTATGGTCATGTGGCTTAACCGTAACTCTGATGAGGAGATACATCCATTAAGAGTGTCACCACTTATGACCATCATCAATCTTTTCAGTTCAAGCGTTGGGAAATTCTGGTTCAAGAGAAAGCATATATCCCATGGTCCATGTGGCTTAACCGTCACTCCCTACCTACGGGGGATGAGTTGCATTCATTAGGGGTGTCAACACCAATGGACCGTCACCTATTCTCCTGAACCCCCACACACCTATATATGTTTATTCATCTATTCCATTAACATGTCATGCATATGTCAACATTTTCATAAGTCCTAATCATGATGCATGTATGTCATGCCATATTTAGTCCACAACAATATACAAAATATTAAAAAGGAAACATAGCATTAACACAGAGAAATAACATTTCACAGTTCAAGCTAAAGTAGCGGTGGCATTTATCAATGAATTAAAAATAGCATTTTATTACAACTTGAACATTCCTCAACTAATTTAACCAACCAGATCACTCTTTCCACATTCAATCTATAATATCTCGTTTATTCTTTCAATTTAACACACATGATTTTTTAAAACGTTTTATTTTAAAATCACAACAGAAGACTTTTCATTTGAAAACTAGCTTAAATAAGAATTGCATAAATAAATTCCTTCTTGTTAAACTATTTATCACTTAAAACATTTTGTACTGTAAAACCTTAAAACATTGCAACAGCGGAAGACTTGTATTTCGAATAACTTAAATAATTTAACATCAATTGAAAATCTACTTAATGTAACATAACATCATAACAAAGTCATTCTTTCAAACATTTCATTTCTTCTTTAAACCTTTTAGCCGAACCAGCCACCAATCCCGCAACGCACAAATATCTCATCAACTGCTACCATCTTTAATCCTTTGCATACCTGCATCACAGGAAGAATAATGAGCCTATTGCCTAGTAAAGAATATAAAATGTAATGCAACCTTAACCTTTATGACAATTCTACATGCTTTAGTTTCATATACTTGTAAGTTGGGTGAGAGCAACCTCTTCAATTTCCGAACTCAGCACTTGAATTTGTTTTTACATGAGACCAACCTCTTCAGTCTCTGAACGTAGTAAAAACAAATCCACCTACATTTACATTCATTACCGTTTACCATTTTACCTTCAGGTGAGAGCAACCTCTTCAGTTTCCGAACTTACTCAAACGAGCTGTTTCTATGTGTGAGCAACCTCTTCAGTTTCCAAACCCATGTAGAAACACCATTCTTATCTTCATTATTAGCCCATGAAATGCATGACGTACATTCTATTAACATATCTACATGAGTGTCACACACAATAGTTCATATATTGCAAACAATACTATAACAATTAACAACAATACTATGCTTCAACTATAACATTAACATTTAGCATGTTCCTATTACACTATAACATTATACTTCTAATCATCTATCATTGACATATTATTTCTAACTTAGTCTTAAACAATATAAGCACTGTCCTATGGTATCCACCACTTGAATATGATTTGGGGTCCTATACTAATTAACTATATTATAATTAATCTAACTTTCTTATATCATAGACTATCATCTTAGAAAACTATTTTCATCACAACTGTTAGTAATCTAACGTAGGAATATAACCTAACCAGATAATCATCATTAAAGACTAACATATCAATTTACACAAAAACCCTACCTTGCGATGTAGGTCCTTTCGGATAAAACACAAGCATTATTCCTTACCTCGTGTCCATAGCTTTACCAAGATAGCTTTTATAATCTCTTTCTCCTCGATACTGGAAGCAACATAACAACTTAGAGATTAACTCCACCTTTCTTACCGAAAATCGTTTCTTTCTCTCATCCATCAAACCTCAGAAATCATCATTCTTCATAAACACAAAAACTCCACGCCAGTTTTCTCCTCACGGTTTCTCACATACTGCACACTCAGAGACGAAACTCTCACAGTTTCACAAAAGCATTTGAATTACATGAACTTTACTCAACCCACACGACTTCTACTTCTTTTCAAACCCTCAAGCCATTCTGAAACACATCAGTTACATCACGCCAACTCCCACAACTTCCTCAAACTCTTCTCTTTCTCCGTTTGAAATACTCTAGAGCACTCAAACACCTTCACAACACTCATGCCAGTTTCCTTTACATTTTGGTAGAGCTTCCGTATCATTTTTCAACTTCTTAAACTCTGCTGCCTTCCATCCAATATATAGACTTCCAACTACGTCTCTTCATCATTCCCCAGAAGATGGAAAGCCACTGAACGCATCCCTTAATACCATCCAGGTGTTTAACATCGAAGCACTTCCCTTTCTGGCATCGATTATCCCCTCCATTTATAAGCAATATCTTATGTCTCTTTATGTTCATAAGGCCAAACATTGGTGCCCCATAATGTCCAAACGCGTTTAAAGATGATTCACTTCATCTTGAAATGCGTATAACACAGACTAGAAGCTTTGAACGACATTTTTCAGCTTCTAGGTGACTTTAAATTTGGCGGTTGATTAATTTTAATGAAGGACGATCGACTGCCTTTCAGCCAAATGCCCACCATTTCCTTTATAAAACTTCATCTTTTCTCGCCGGTCGATACCGCCGGTCGATCAACAGCCAAGATCAACCGCTGTCACCGAACGCCGATTTTTGCATAATTCTTCAGATTATTCCTTATTTACGTGACATATGCATGTCATGCATGTCTTCTATATATATATCTCCCAATATATATATTTATATTTTGTAACCATAATTTAAGGTCATAATTTTAATTATAACATTCTTCATACTACTTTATCTTCTCCAAATTCTTATGCGCCGAAACCTTATATATATATATATATATATATATATATATATATATATATGTAAACATTTACATCATCTACCAACTTATATTATATGCTTCACATTTTCATACTCAATTATATCCAAACTTCCATTCCTTACAGTATTCTTACAATATTCCAATACGTCCAATTACGTTTAAATATATTTTCTCTTTAGCCAATACTAGAATTATCTGACTATCCATAATTTATTCCATAATACTCAAAGTATATATTCTATAACTTCTCTTCCTCCTTATTCTTTTATTAAATCCAATTTACTTTAAAATATTATAGACCTTATAACTTCAACCTTATTACATCCAATTGCATTTTCTCTTACTAATCCACTGACTGTCAATCACTAACTCAGTTATAATATCATCTTTTCTAAATCCAAGTGTCATCATCCATTAATTGAGTATGGAAATGTGAAGCATATAGTATAAGTTGGTAGATGATGTATCATAATTTACTTATTCCAAATGCATTTCTCTTTACTAATATCTCTACTTGTCCAACTCAACTCCTATCATCTCCAAAATCATCATGTAATCCTTGTGCTTAAGATAACTAAAATTTGGGATATTGCACAATCTGCTGGGGATAATTTAACACTAACCAAGTAAAGCATAGCTAACTTCTGAAATATAGTAATCCAAGCAACAACATTTATGAAACTAGGTAAAGCACCAATAAAATGTTTAACTTTTAATAGGAATTATTCAGTGAATTATTAGACAGAATCGGCTTCAAATGTTCTTCGTTGATCGACACCTCATAATTCACAGAATCACAGTCAACAATAATCACAAAATATTATCTAGCTATCCATCTAACTATAAATGGTAGTGGCTAAATTCATCTAACAACAGCAGCATGACACTTATCATCAATAAACAACGCAACATTTGACAACCATCAAGTATTGAATAAATCACAGTGTATTGTCTAACTTCTCATTCAATTATAACTGACATTAATGAAAATCATTTAACAGCAAGACAATACTTAACCACAAGTATTCCAAAGCAGTATTTAAACAAACAATAAGATCCTGTGGTGTAGGCCTCCACTGGCCAAACACCATTCCATTCCTTACCTTTAGCCAAAATGCTACATCATAGTACAACCTTTTCCTCAAACCATAGCACTATGGAACACACAGGAAATCCATGCAGCAACTTCCAGAAATTCCCAAGCAGCACACTCCAAGAATTCAAGGCGTGAACCACCTTCTTCTCTCTCTCACTCACTTTCCATAAGAAAACACAGCACCCTCCCCTCACACTCCTTCTGCTCTTTGAAAATGGAAAACCAGATTGCGTCTCCCTCCCACAACCTTGTGTATTTATCAACAAGGGAGGAAGCTTCCCAAGGAGGCAAAACCTGATGGACGTTCACCACATCGAAGGAAGGGGTCTTATCCAACATTGCAACGTGGAAAGTCTCTTATCATTTCAGGAAAGTCAAGGGAAAATCATCAGAAGAAACATAAAATGGTCGTGGCAAAATATGATTTTTTTGTAAAACTATGTGGGAGCGATTGATGTTGTCAACCGCTCCAATGCTAAACACGACTTTCTGGTCGATGATAGTCGACCTCATGCATGACCGCACCATCAACCGCCACTCATATTTTTGCCTCTATAATTTTTTCCGGTTGAGTACCCTCTATTGGTCCATCGACCTATCACCCGACAAAAACATAGACATGCAATCTATAATATATTTTGGTTGGGCTTCTCGACCACTTCGTCGACCGAAAAACCTAGGAGTAATCTATAATATTTTACGATCAACCATTTAGTCGACCAATATCTCTATAGTCGACTTAAAACATCAATTTAACACTTCCCTCAACAATTTATACTTTTAATCCCTTTTTTTCTTATACTCATTTTATCCATAATTACCACATTAACAAACTTTACATTAATACAGAACACGTTCCCTTTCATCACAACATATATTACACAAAATTCTTTACATTATATTTATAGAAGAATTATCTGGGTATTAGAATCTCCCTTTTATTTTTGAAGGGCATCATACTCCCTCCTAGATTAAGGTCTGGTTAAAGTTTCAAGTCATTTGAATCAAAATCAAATGAGTTACGCTTCTGCTAATAATAGAGTGGATTCTTTCCCTAGTAACTGACCATCTCAAAGGGTTTCCATAATCCCCTCCTCCGTTCTGCATCATTTGTTATCAAAGCCACTTCCCCTGTTTTCTATTATGTAAATTGGTGATTTTTACTTTACATTATGATGATAAGATGTTGTAGTTATACTATGAATTACATTGAGGAAGAAAATGAGTTTTTGGCTTCTATTCCTATTTTCAACGGTTTGGAATGGGCTAAAGATTATTTACATTGGGAAGATGATATTGAGAAAATTTTTCAAAGTTCTTCTTACTCAAAGAAGATCCTAGTGAAACTTATTTCTTCAATGCTCAGAGGATGGGCTTCATTGTAGTGGAGCGAATTGATTATTAACCGACGAAGAGATGGAGAAAAAGTTGTCAATATGGGGGCTTGATGAAAAGGGTTATGAGAAAAAAGATATACTCCAAAACTTGCCAAGAAGGTCCCATCTTCTTCACCACCAACTCGGTCCAAGAAGATTTTTCCCAAGAATCGATTCCAACTATGTGACATTCAATCCTCATTGCAACAAATTGCTCAAAACCTTCACTATTTATGAATGAATTCAAAGTTTGCATGTGTTCAACATGTTCAGGCACAAGACATGTTTCTAGATGTAGAGGAAACCCTAAAGGAAGAAGAACAGTTGGAGGAAGAGATCATAGTGCCACAAGATAAGCCACTACTATGGTTGGACAAACCAAACAAGGAAGAATATATTTTAGAGTTTGAATCCACTAAAGATGTGTCCAGTCCACTTACTCAAAAAAGACTCCTTCTAACCCTACCCACCCGAGAATATGAACATGGAGCTAAAATTATTTTGTACTCAGATAATCGACCTTAGATTCATCAACTCTCTGTCGTACACTAACACCAAATTGGAGAACACGCCAAGTATTGCATCTCTAGTAATGGTGAAGAAAGAACCATTAATCTTAACAAGACTCCAAGCAGAGATTGAATTGAGGAAGAAATAACCACAGACTTGGAGACACTCAATGAAACATGTTTCCAAATAACTTCTCAAGAGGTTTTCCATCTTTCATGGGCTCTAATAGTGGATTCTTACAAAGCATTTGAAGTAATCCATATGTAGATTTTGTTGGGATTGGACAATCTTGGCAGCATCAAAGAAAGGATTTCAAGTCACTTTAAAGATTACTCTTTCTGGGTTGCTTTGACCTAGATGAAGGTATCAAGTTGCAGACGTTTGGTGTTGCTCAATTTACCCATTTGACCCTTGTTATTTTGACAAAATGAACACACTTAGAGGGTGGCCAGGCCCTTCAGGATAAACTACCATCATTAACAACTAGGTTTGAAAGCGAACATTCGAGACAAGAAGGGTCTAATTCTAATGTTGGAAATCTTGGGAGCTATGATTTAAGAAGTGGGTTTTATAAGTCCCACCTCTCGGAATGCCTAAAGGGATCTTTACACAATCAAGCCAACTCTTATTCTGAAAGGTACATACCATCAAATTCCTTAATTGCTTGGGTTTTCAAAATTAGATGGTTAAAAGATGTTGATTATGTTGATTCTATTAAACCACTGTGGATTGGAAATTTTGATATTGTGGTTGTTGTTGATCTCTCTATGTATCATGGAAATTCATTTGGGGTTGACAAGTTTGACTTGCCTAGTGGTAAAATTATAAAAGTATTGTTGTTCCAAAAATGTCATGACATTAAATTTGATGGTCATTTTGGAGGTAAAGGAACTAGTTATAGTTGGAGAAAATTTTTGAGTTTTGTTGGTAAGGGTGCTGACTTGGCATGTTGGAAAGTAAATTTTGATGCTATGATTGACCATTATTTTGTCTCTGCTTTACAACTGCCGCTTGATCTTGTTTCTGACTTTTGCGAATCCATCCTTTCTGTGAAACATATGCCAAGTATGTATTGGCAATCTAATATGAAAGTGTTGACCCCTGGTGTCAAGAAATGTCACCCATTTGATACAGATGGACCACTTTGGTGAACCTGTCATGATAGGTCGAGAACCATCACATTTACAACGAAGTGTCCTTGATCATTTTCTAAGTCAAGAAATAAGTAAACATAAGTATGGTCCTTGAATGGTGCAAGAACTTTCTTCTCACTGTGGGATATGAAAATTGGAGTAATGTATGTTCTTGGATTTGAGGTCAAATCATCTTCAACTCCTGTAGGATGTTGCACTACGAAACCCTTCAACTCATAATTAGTTGGAGTTAAGGCCAAATCAATTTGGCGAATGCACGTAAAGACAATTTCCATGGACTCATTGCTGCATTCAAGATTTGGGGAATTTTTTTTAATATTATGTTTAGCAAATTTATTTTAATTTTTATTAGTTTCAAAATGTCATGTGGTGGTGTTACTCGGTTAGAGCATGTTCTAGCCGAGTAAGTATTGTGAGCGCATTTTAGGTAATCTTCCTTAAGAACACACACCCTAATTTCATGGTGGGGTTTTAAACTCCTTTAGGGGTGCTTTGTAGAGAATTTTGATCAGCTAAAAATCTCTTTTGAAAGAATTAGAGGTCCCTCCACAATCGGCCTCCTTCTCTTAGTGTTCACCAGAGAGAGTTTGTGTAATACCCTGATTTTCCATAACATCATTAAGTGAGAATAGTTGAGAAATTATTTGGGTGTAATTGATTAATTGCATAGTTATTGAATATTTAATTAATGAAAATTAATTTAGGTAAAGGAATGGAAAATTTTAAATTGGATCCGTAATTATGGTCAAGGGATGTTTGGAATAAGTTGGAAATTAGAATTGGGTCGATTAATAATGGCGCATAAATATATATAGGTGATATTAATTTATGGAAGTGAAGATTAATTAAAGTGAGGATTTATAAATTTAAAATGAGAAAAATGTAATTAAAATAAAGTAAGGAAAAGATTTAGATTAAAGAAAAAGGGGAAATTATGAAGTTGAACCAGTTTTCTTCATTGAACCGCCGGTTTGGTTCGTGGCTGAAAGAAAAGGAAAGGTGAGCGAAGGATTGAAGAATGGCCCAACCATTCTTCTGAATTGAGAGGGAGAGCGGGAGATGAAGGCTTGGGGCGACAGGGGTACTCGGGCAACACGAAGCTGGGCTTCGCGATGGAGTTCAACAAACAGAGGGTTGTCCGTCAGGTTGCCGATGTCAACACGAGGAGGATGAGTGGTGGGTTAGGGCTCGGGTACACGGAATGGCGCCCGCAAGCTGTGTTGTTTGCTGTACCTAGCCATGACTGGTATTGATGAATGCTAGGGAGTTCAAAGGGGACATTGAGTGGCAACGTCTTCTCTGATTGGGGTATGTTCACTACCGAGCATTATTGTCTTAGACAGAGTTCGGTTTGGGATATATATTCCTTCTCCATTTTGTTTTCTATTGTGGAGTTGGTGCTTCGTGTCCAAGTGGTTCTACAATTGGAATTACCATGGACTCGGTAGTGGCGAAGAAGCAGTTGTAGTGGTGAGTTGGTTTTCCTATGTGATTGACCTGGTTCCTCATAGGTTTTGGTTCCACTTTGGTTACCCAACCCGTAAAGAAATGTCAATCTCGATGGTTTATCCTCTGTAAATTCTCCATGTGGGTGTTAGGGGATATTATATTGGGATTGTGTAGAGGTGTATATGAGAAGCAATTTGTGAAGAAAAATTGAGACATAGAGCGAGAGAGAAAGGCTGAGAGTGAGGATTGAGTGTGTGTTTTGTGAGTGTGTGAAGTCGAGTGAAATTGTGGAGAAAAAGAGAAAGTGAAGTGGAGAGATAGAGAAGAGACAGTGTGTGATGGTGGCTGTGAAGGAAAGATAATGACAAAGAGAAAGTGAGAAGGTGATGGGTCGGTTCCTTTGGGATTATTTACGGGTGTTCTTCAGGTAGGACAACTCTTCATCTCTGTTTTAAGTTTTATGGATTATGTGTTGGATTTGTTCTTTGGAAATAAATCTTGCTTTGATGAAGTGAAGTTTGTGTTTCAATTTTGTTAATGTCGAGTCTATAGAGATGATATTATGTTATTGGGGTTCATGCACTTGAATTAGTGGTTAATAATTGGATTATGCCTTTGTTGGATTCAGCTTGTGTGTATATATATATATATATATTCTGTTGATGAATTAGGTCTCTCTTGGTTTATGATCCTTAGTTATGTGATGTGATTAATACTCTATGTCTTGATTACTGCTTGGATTTAATTCGGTTGGATATTATTCTACAGTTTAATTACTGATTATTACTAGATCAAAGTGGATTGGTTACTTCCTTGATGGATGGTCTATGCGGCTTTTGGTTCAGTATTTATGCTGCTCTCGGTTGTGTTATAGTATATTTATGTGGTTGTTTTCTATTTTGTTATTTGGTTAAGCGGATTAAGCTATAATTGAGTTATGAAATTCTACCAAGTAAATGAAAAAGTAATGAGGGTATAAATAAGGTTGAGGTTGTTAAGTTGTGAATGATGAAGCTCTTAAGTGTTATTCAACTCTGTAAATTGTTATTGGTGAATTCATATTAATAATTAAATTTTATTGAATTGTGGAGGTATTAAAAGGAAGAAGGATAACTTTAATTTTCGAAAAACTTGCTAAGGACTACAGGTAAGTGATACACATGTGTTTTGGTCTTCGGACCCTACATCGCAAGAATTAGGGATGCTTGTTGCGTGTTTATTAGATATAGGTTCTTTTAATGATATGTTTATTAGTTTTAGTTAAAGATAAAGATAATGAGATTAAGCATGTTTTGAGGCCTACATAGAGGAGATAGATAATGTATGCATTCACGAGCATCATGCATGATGGTTTTCAAAACGATACGAAAATGGTTTTACATGCATGGTTTTAGAGATGGTTTAATGGATACTCACACATACTAAGTGTACGGTTTTTGTGGAGGGCTAATCACCTGAAGCAAACGACCATCATTTGGGCTGTAGGAATATCCATTTTACCATGGAAAGTGAAACAGATGAATATAATAATTGTAAAAGAGAGAATATGTGATACGGGCAACGGTATGATGCGAGGCTGTTTAAGCCCTTGGTGGGCACGGCCGCTAGTGGGGCTTTCGGACTATACCATTGCCGCTAGTAAGCTTTCAGACTATGTCATTGCTGCTCATACCAGTTGCGGGACTGGCCAATGGTTAGCAAGCTTTCAGACTAGGCCATTGCTGCTACTAGAGGCGTTGGGTTGGATTCATTGCTTGGATCAGTCCATGGCTAGAGGGCTTTTGGATTATCCATTGCTGCTATACCGAGGGTGTCGGGGTCGGATGCATATGAGTAAAAGATAGAAACGTAAAAGAGAAAAGATGAAATAGAAATGAAAACAGAAACTGCATATGAGTTTTAAAAGCAGCATAGCACGTGTATATTTGTAGTTTCTTTTATATCATTTACTGAGCATTAGGCTTATTAGTTTAAGTCTTTTTTATGTAGGTGTACAGGAAAACAGGTCAAGGAGCAGTTAACAAAGGATTTGCATTCACGGATCTTGTGGCTAGTTAGGCTAAAGGCTTTAAAGAGAGAAAAATGGTTTTGTAAAGTATTGGAATTGTAAAAGGTGGTATTATAAATTCTTCTGTTGTGTTTTATAAAGTGTTTTATGAAAAGAATTTTCGATATTGTCTTTAAAGTCTTCTGCTGTTTCATAAAATAAAGATATTTTCAAAAGTTTTAAATTTTACCCATTTTTCAAAGGAAAGAAGTTACGGGTCGTTACAGTTGGTATCAGAGTTCCCAGATTTTAAAAACGATCGTATAGACTACTTGCCAGCACAAGCTTCGACATGGAAATACTCCATCAACTGTAAGTATGATAATAATTTTGTTTCCTTTTATTTAATTATTTAAGTATTTTGTCTTGTGATGAAAGAGTGGCAAAGCACAAGCAGTATCTTGGCTAGAGGACAAGGAAGGTTTGGAAAAAAAAATATTTGTGAATAATGTAAAAGACACTATCAACCGGTTGACTGAGTTGGTGGGACGACAATCTCATCACTTGGATAAACTTATTGAAAATGTAATGTAAATTAAATAATACGGTGTTGGATGATTGTAATGGATGTAAGCAATCGTGCTTCTTTTGAAAAAGTTGAATGATGAATGTGATATAAGATAGACGATACTGGAACTGCTTGGGTTTTGAGTGCGGGAATTAGTTTTGGGGGAGTAAAGAAACAAGGGAGATTATGTATAAATTTTTATAAATTGAAAAGAGGATAGGTGAAAAGCACATCCTGCATGAACTAGATTAAGTAGACATTTTGGCAAGGTCGCGCAAAGAGTTAGATGGAGGGTGAATTTATTATGGGAAGGAAAAACATTGAGGGCTATGGACTAAGCTGAATTATGAGGACGATAGTTAGTCAGTCAAGTGTTTATTCACTTGGTCAAGATTTTTGAGAAAGTGTAGAGAGAATGTTTTGGACATTTAGTGACAGATAGTTGAGTGTTTGGTACCATAATCATTGTATTCATTGTTAAGCTAGGAATCTGCTCTCAATAAGAATAAAAGACATGTTTTGACTAAAAAGAGAAACTAATTAATTGCTGCTTCTTGCATAGACTAGACTTCTATCATGAACTAGGAATTTGGAGAATCTAGCCTATTTGTACAACTAGATGGGACTAATGTTGATGATGAATTTCGAGATGGTGAAGATACTCGCTATTTATCATGATGGGTTATAGCCTAGGTTGTGTCAAGAATAATACCATGGTGTTTTGTTAAGCTAGGAGAAGTTTAGAATGGATAATAGAATCTATATTGGATCTATTTTGAGTTCTCCTGATGCAAACAAAAAATGCAATCGGTCCAACAATTATAAGACTAATCAACTTTCTCAATTCTGCACACAGAATTTAATTCAATCGGTTCTCCAATTGCTTTTGGCTTATGAATCTCAAATTTACAGGGCAACCAGTAGACATGAAATATTGCATCACCAAGAAATTTCAGCTTAAAAAACGTCACACACACATAGTGGTGTTTGGAAGAATTCGATGCTTGGAATTAGAAATCGCGAAAAAAACAGTTTTGTACCAATCCTAGTAAAGTGGGCATAACTTTCAAAATACGAATCCAAATTAAGCGATTCCACCCAGCATTTCTCAAGTATTGGGATACAAACAATCTCAAGTAAAAATTACAATTGTATTCTTCAGGAAAATCGAAAGAAAATCGTGCACTAAGCTGAGTCACGGATCTCCTCGGAGCTAGGTTTTGCAGAAAATTACAGATTTCGGTCTCTTTGAACATTCAAGCATAACTTGCATTATATAACCCCAAATCCATCAATTCCAATCAGAGAATCACGAAAATAGATAGCACCAAGTCTCAATCCAAAATTACAGAATAGAACTTAAGAAGAATCGATCAAAAACCATGTCTGTGCAACCTCAATCGGCCGAGATTGGCGAGTTGAATCGGGTCTTCTTCAAAAGAGCCCTTCCACCTTGGTTGTGATGTGTACTTCTACCTCCTCACATCAAAGACAACCTCAAGAGAAGTAATAGGAGAAAGTAGCACCAATCCTTCCCCAAGAACAAACAAGAAACAAATGGAAGGATTGGTTCGGTGTAAATTGCAAGCAAATCGAACACCTTAGTTGGAAGAGACAAGCTCCACATGACTTTTGCTTCAGCAAGGAAAGGGTTTCAAAACTAATGGGAGGCTAAATACTCCCTTAAGGGCCAAAAAAGTTAATTACAAAAATGCCCCTTGTGTTGGCAAAAATTGGACATTAGGGCTAGGTTTCTAAGCTACTTGAGCACGTCATTCCTCAATCCAAAATACACAAAAAAAATGATCCCACAATAGTCATAATTCAGCCAGCCTAAATAAGTACTAACAACGTGGAAATTAAACTCGAACATAACTAGAAAGAGTTGTTGTTCTTAATGAAGGCAAGCTCACCAAAATCGTGACAAACATCCTCTAGCCGATTTGGGGTGAACTCTCCCATGTGAGGACATGCCGCGGTGATTCTTTATCAATGAGTGAAGGCTTCTCTTATAACTCCATCAATTTGGGATTACCTGCAAAATAGTATCTTGTTAGATAAACAATGAGTTTCCTAGCTCGGGAGCGGGTGAGGGGACCCTAGGGTACATCATCCTCCTCAAGAGATTGAAGATTTGTCCTCAAATCCAAAGGTTTCTCCGCACCGTTATTAGCGAGGTGATCATCATCTCCTAAGTATGGTGACAAGTCTTGAACATTAATAGTGGTGGCAACCCCATAATCTTCCGGAAGTTCCAACCAATAAACATTGTTGTTGATTCGTTCAAGCACTTTGAATGGCCCGTCTGCTCTCGGAGGTAATTTACATTTTCTTTGCCTTGGAAACCTATCCTTCCGCAAATGTAACCACACCATATCTCCTTATTCAAATATCACCTCTTTACGACCTCAGTTAGCAAATCTAGCATAATCTGAATTTTTCTTCTTAATAGTCTTTCGTATACTTTCATGAAGGTTCTTGACCCTCGCAGCTTTGGAGGCTCCATCCTCACTAATATAATCATACATGGGCAACGGAATAAGATCCAATGAAGTGAGAGGCTTGAACCCATATACAATTTCAATGGGAGGATGTTGGGTTGTGAAACCCGAGAATTTTCAAGAGTGAATTCCACGTGTAAATTTTTCGCATTGAAAACTGGTCATAGCATTGAAAAATTTGACTGAATTGTCGTGTAGTTGCCCTGTACGCAAATCTGGTCAGTTGGTCAAAATCGGTGAAATTATAATTTTTTTTTGAACAAAGAATTCAATTAAGGAACGAAGTTGGATAATCAAATTAGAACTATAACATCGTGAGATAATGTTATGATTAGATTGAGAATTTGAGAAGAATATGTGAAAGAGTAATGAATATGATTTGTGTATATATATAAATTATTTTAAAGGAAAAGAAATTAGGAAAATTGTGGAATGACAGAAAATGAAGTGTGAGATTTTAATCAAAATATGAGACAATTGGAAAGGGAGGTGACGGGCATCATTTGATAAGAAAAGGAAGAGAAAGGACAAGACTTAAAAGGAAGAGGAGGATTTAGGAAAGAAAATAAAACTTGAATTAGGAAAGAGCAAAGAACAATCAGAGAAGAAAAGAAAAGAAATAAAATAAATAATAATAAAACAATAAAAGTGAGGGTTAGAAGTAAGTGATGTCTGGTGATTGTGGAGAAATAGGTTTAAAGAAATAGAAGAAATAATAAGGGGGAGAGAAAGAAGTAGCAGCCCGTAGCAGAGAAAGAAAAACAAGGGTTTCTCTCCAAGTTTTCCTATTTCTCATTTCTTCTTCCCTGTTAGCGACCGCTGAAAGAGAGAGAGAGAGAGAAGAGAGAGAGAGAGAAAGAGAGGGAGGCGATTCGTCGGTCCCGACGACGAGTGCCGCCGTCTGCTGCATTTTTCCGACTGCAGTTGAGGCGAGCTTCACCGGGAGCCGAGGAGCTCGAACCCGCCGACGTTTCTGGACGGAAAGGGTAGAGCCGAGGAGCTCTGCTTCGCCGTTCTCCGATTTTGGTAAGGCTTCTCCCTACTTTTGGATTCCATTTTACACTGATAAGTCCAACGTATGCTCCTATTGATTTTTGGATGGGTTCTGCTGGGTTGTTTGAAGGAAAAACTCCCTGCTTGTTACAGTTCAGTTTCATTCACAAATTCGATTCAGTTTTTCCACTTTGTTTTCGGACAGCATTGGGCATAGAGGAGACCGAGCAGTAAAGGGGAAGAAATAATCAGATTCCCCATTCTTCGATTTAGGTAAGGATACTTGCATTCTGACTTTTGAATTCACGGTTTTGTAACCTGAAACTCGTACTGGAAGAGAAGAGTTAGATTTTATTTTCATTTCTAAGTGTTGGTACTTTGGCTTACAGTTTCTGATGGTCTAGGGATAGTCCATGTTGTGTAGTGGTTTAGCTTACAGTAAATTTGTTGAGTTTTGAGGATTGAAGCCTTGGTTGTTGCAACAGTCTATAATTGGTGAACCATGAAGTATGTGCTTGGTTTTGTTGTAGATAAAGTGCATAAAGACAAACTTAGACTTAATCCAAGGCATACTATGTTTCCTTGAATTTGGTGGATTCTGCTAACATTTTGTTTATGTTTACTAAGTGATAGAATTAAAGGGTCCAAATATGAGTTTTAGAAGAATCTACTTACAATGATGGGGGCGGGGCAAAATGTCAAGCTTGAACCTGAAGTAGGATCTTTTCATTATTCTTCGAAATATATTTTATGAAATTGTTTTTCTGTATTGGACGATTTGTAGGCTTGGACGAATTTGAGGATTTCGAGCCGACAACTGAGATAGCCACACATTTGGTTAAAAGGAGAGATTATCGTCGAGGTAGGGGCTTTATACTTAGTTGCTTGCATCGCATTTCATAGTTTTAAAAATAAAACCGTATTTTGTGGAATACCACACATGAAAAACCTGACGGGGACTTTTCGACAGCACGTCAGCTTTTTATACTATATATCTACAAAAGTTTTACACGTTTACTTTTGTGCATTGGATTTCATGTTTTTATATGATAATTATAACCTGTTTGGGATGAATCCTCCTGACACTTTGAATGGTCGCGAACATCAAAGTATCAAGGGGACACTCTCGATACATCTCCTGCTGCGTGGAGATGGTTTGTTTGTGCGCTGTGTGAAATAGGAGACTTTGGGAAGGTGTTGACTGCTTCCGTGGGTTGCAAATCCCTAAACCTGATCAGGGTGTATTTTATTACGGGCGTGTCGTAGCGGAATTTGCACGACAACCCGGGTGACGGGCCCGGTCTACGGATCGCCGTCATTTTTCTTCCTCCGGGCTCATGAGGTGTTGCTTGCATGATATGGCCACCTTTTTGTGTATTTGTTTGGAGGAGTCCTTGAGTGACCTTCCTTTTTCACGGATCACGAGTTTGGACTGAAACACGACGAGAGTATTTTAATTTATAGTTGTCTGTGTACACAACCATGTTTTCTTAAACCTCGTCGGAGGCCTTGGGCTTGATTTCCTTGAAACGAAAATGATTTCAATGTTTTATTAAAATGTGCATGATTCCCCGAAACTCATGGTTTTCAAGAAAAGGTAAAATTAGTTTTACACATGCATAGTATTTAGTATAAATTCCATACTGAGCTAGTCACTCACCCCACGACTCCCACCACTCCAGGTAAAGAAAAGAGTAGCAGAGCTTGCATGGATTAGTTGTGGACCTTGTTCAATTTCTTCTCGTTTTCTTTAGTTGAACCTTTATTTATTTGGTAAGCATAACATTGGATGACTTTAACTTTTAATTTGGGTGATTGTAAAAGTGCTTAACTTGATTGTTGGATCTTCTGGATTAAATGCACAATATCATTGGACTTTAAAGTTTATTAATTTTGCATTATTAATTATTCTCCACATGGCCAAGACACCCCTATTTCCTTACCTCGAATTTAATCGCACAATAGCTTAATAATTTGTATCCAACAACCAACTCCAGGACCCAATTCTCGGAACATAAATCTGATTCTTCAATGTTGATAATAGCATGACCATCTAGCAATACACGCATATTTCCAACCAAAATAACTAACATTAGGTTACATACAAATATAGCCTATTGTATCAGATTTTACAGCCTTTCAAAGCCTTAAAAACCATCCAACCAGATTACAGAATATTCATTCTAATTTGACAAAACTATATCCAATATGGAGAGTTCAAACTAACATAACATATCCTTGTCGTCAATTCAAAACACCAACTATCGTGACTAATACAGTGAATCCATCATCAATCAAACTTAGCCTTAAAAATCAAAGGAGAGCTGGCTCACCAGAAACACACCCGAGGACCCGAGAGCAGCCTCTCCATCACTTTGCATTTCTTCACCTTCTCGGCTAGCACCAGGACACTCGAGCCATCCCCTGCCAATTCGCGAATCAACAATCCAGCTCGTCGGTCATTGTCCTCACGTCGTCATCATCGAGCCATCGGACACCTAGAATTCGCAACAGAACACTGATGTCCGACGCTATCCCAACCAGACCCGCAACTCGACGCCACTTGCGAGATCCACCGGCGCAACCCACGTCGCTGCAGCATCTTGTCTGTCACCGAAAACCCATCTCGTCACCGTGCCGAGACCCAAGCTCCCGCTGTCGCGCATTCCCGATCGCCTCCTCCCTCTCTCGGATCTCTCTTTCTCTTCTCGCCTCTCTTCACATTTTCATCAGCACAAACATTCCATTAACCTAATTTTTTCCTTCCCCATTTATTTTGTTTCTTGAACCGGACCAAACAGCTTGAACCAGTTCAACAGTGAACCGGTTCAGTTCTCCCTTCATTCTTCACTTAATTTCTCTTTTAATTTTCCCATTTTAATCCTAATTAATTTATATTAAAATATATTTAAGTGTTAAATATTCGTATCGAACATTAACCGACTCAATTTCTAACTTCCAACTTATTCCAAATATTGTTTCAAAATTATTAGAGGTCCAATTTAAAATTTTCAATTCCATTTTCTTAATTGATTTTCATCGATTAAACTTCCAATAAATTCTCTTAAATTATAATCTAACGATTGCGTCTTTGGTAATACCCCGATAATTATCTAATTAATCCAAAATTCTCAAATTATATTCCAATTATACTTATTAAATTCCGATAAAAAGTCGGGGTGTTATAGTTAGCATGATTAGATAGGATTACTGCTATGAATCCTTGTTCTTAAATGTTGATAGGCTGCTATCCTCGCATTTTATTTTGGTGAACTGTTGTTATCATTAAAACGCTACTAACAAAGAAATGTGAAGGCTGTTAATAGACACTGTCATTTTGTTAAGAAATTAGTCATGAACATGTAGTTGGGATGCCTGGATTTTATGATGGATTAATTCATTATGAACTCACTATTCCTTGTTAATAAATGGTAGAAGGTTTAGTAGTTGCTGCCTTTGGTTCCTTGTCAATCACTCATGAATTATCCCTTGAAGATTACACTGCTAGTGAATGCTTAGCTTAATCAATGATCCCTCTTTGTCCTTAATTTGCTTGCCATGAACGGTTAATAGTGTTGTGTAATCTCTTCATATTATGTTAGTTATACTTGACATACATGCATCATACCTAGGAATTATGAAATTATGAGTATATTGCATGCCATACATAATATATATAAATAGGCGTGTGAGGGTTCGAGAGATTGGTGACTTTCCATCAGTAGGTTACTCCCACATAGGGAGCGGTGAGGTAGGAGTTAGCTACATGGAATCTAGGGTTCATCCTTCACCCATTCGAAAAGCCCCAAAGTCTTTAACAAGGATTGTGGTACTGGCATGTGGAACACCCCCGATGGATATACCTCCTAGTCGGAGTGACAGGTTAGGCCACATGAACCTAGTGTGTATCTCACTCTTGGCTTCCAGAAGAGATACGACTCTTTTCTATAATGCATTGTATGATCATGCATATCACTTGCATTGCATTTAAATTCTGATTCTTGTTGTGCTTTAGGCTCATTGTTTTCCCCGTGATGTAGGTGACATTTTTTATGCTTGTGCCAGACTAGTCGAGGAGGTGGTGTTTCAAGATGATCCCTTGGGTAATCACTCAATTTGACCTGCTGGTTGCAACTCACCGGGTGTTGGGTATTTTGGTATTATTATAATCTCATTTTGAAAATTTGTGAACGATCTGTAGACTTTTGTTGAAAACTTAACTACGTTTTGAAATCTCGATATCTATTTCGCTCAATTTACTCTGATGTGTTTCCTTAAAATTGAAATTGTTCACTTTGATTTATGCATTTTGAATAAATTAAACAAAAATTTTTATATATCATAAATTTTCAAATGAAGAAAAACAGTTTTAAATGAACGGAGCGTTATATTTAAACGTGATGATGTCGAGCTGCGACGGTTTGTAAACCGCTGAGGCTCGATAGGTTTTAAAAAATAAGCCTACAATTGTCATAAATCGGCGCAGTTTACAATGATGTCGCCACAATGTGTTGATAAACCACTACAGTGTCCTATGAAACCGCCGTAATGTATGGACACATCGTGGCGGCGTCTGTTAAACCGTAGCGGTTTCTATTCTAAAATCTTCAACAGCAAATTTGAGGGCCGAAACGAGTGATTTTAGGGCCAATTAAGGTGGGTCACGGGGTAAACCATGTGACAAGTCATGGATTTCTGAGAAAGCTTCAATTTCTGTAATGTATTGTATGATCATGCATATCACTTGTATTGCATTTAAATTCTGATTCTTGTTGTGCTTTAGGCTCATTGTTTTCCTCGTGATGTAGGTGACATTTTTTGTGCTTGTGACGTACTAGTCAAGGAAGCGGTGTTTCAAGATGATCCCTTGGGTAATCAGCTGATTTGACCTGATGGTTGCAACTCACTGGGTGTTGGGTATTTTGGTATTATTTTAATCTCATTTTGAAAAGTTGTGAACGATCTGTAGACGTGGACTTTTGTTGAAAACTTAACTACGTTTTGAAATCTCGATATCTATTTCGCTCAATTTACTCTAATGTGTTTCCTTAAAATTGAAATTGTTCACTCTGATTTATGCGTTTTGAATAAATTAAACAAAAATTTTTATATATCATAAATTTTCAAATAAAGAAAAACAGTTTTAAATAAACGGGGCGTTACAGTTAAACGTGATAATGTCGAGCCGCGGCAGTTTGTAAACCGCTGAGGCTCAATAGGTTTTAAAAAATAAGCCTACAATTGTCATGAATTGGCACGGTTTACAATGATGTCGCCGCAGTGTGTTGATAAACCGCTGCAGTGTCCTATGAAACCGCCGCGGTGTATGGACACATCGTGGCAGCGTCATGTTAAACCATAACGATTTCTATTCTGAAATCTTCAACAGCAGATTTGAGGGCCAAAACGAGTGATTTTGGGGCCGATTAAGGTGGGTCACAAGGTAAACCTCGTGACAAGTCATGGATTTCTGAGAAAACCTCAATTTGATATCTTATCAAGCCGATTCTGATACATGTAGCCAAAGTTATGATTCTTTGAAGTTCAAAAGGTCAAAAATCTAATAAAAACAAGAACCGATGTGGTTTTCTCATTAAATCACAGCGGTGTGACACGAAACCGCAGCGGCGTCATGTGACACCGCAATGGCATCATGTGACACCGCAGCAGCGTCATATGACATTGCAGCAATTTACTCCATGAACCGTCGTGATTCATATAGTTGTTGTGGTATTTTGCTCCAACCATGGAGCTACGGTGGTTTCATGACGAATCGCCACGGCGCAATACTAACTTGTTTAATAAAAAATATAACAGTAATATTAACTGTATCAATTTTATTATAATTCAGTGATTTATTTGTTAATAAAAAAAATTTATAGTTAGTTTGCAATAAATAATAAAAAAAAAAAAGGAGGTTGATAGTTCATTTTTCCTTTAATCTATAATTAGAACGTTATTTTATTAATTTTTCTATAAAAAAAAAAAAGTACCATCAATCAACTTCAAGATTTTAATTTTAAGGCGGTCAAGGGAAATCAGACTTTCAGTTATATACATTTTTTTTAGAGCCAATAATTATTATTATTGGTAAATAATATAATTATGTATAGATTTTTACAATATGAGTCCTACAAGATAGGGACCCACATACGATCATCATTAATCGTAATTATTTTGCACATCACCTAGAGATTTGATCAACTCCACAATATCAAGCTATTCATAACCCAATAGATCTTGGCCAATTGCCATTTGGCCTATCTTATAGGTGCACTACACATCGGATTACTTCCCATTTCACTCATATCTTCCGGCAATCCTTTGATTTTCTTAGCTGAACAGCTTCTCCGGCCGGCGTTCGACGCGGGGTCCGGCACCGGGTTTCTACGCTTACCTTTAACTCTCTGCGGCTCTGGTTCATCAATCGAAATGCGGTTCGGAAAATTTAGCAAAGCTTTCGAGCCACGCATTCTGTAAGCGGCTCGATCATAGGCTAAAGCTGCACACTCAGCCGTTTGATATGTGCCGAGCCAGACTCTCGCCCCGTTTCTCGCCGAATCTCTTATCTCAGCAGCAAATTTTCCCCACGGCCGTCTTCTGACCCCTCTGTATCGCCGCCGTGTTGCCGGCTCAGTTGTACCAGGCTCCGATTCTTCCTCCGTTATCTCTTTCTTAACGGTGGTGGAGGTTATAGTCGAATCCAGAGGTGACCATCCATAAGAAACGGCGTCGTAAAGAGAGTTAAAGACGATCATGTCCTCTTCATCGTCAACTTTAAACGGCAAATCTCCCCATTGTTCGGTTAAGTAGGGCATAAAATAATCGTATCCTGAGGTTCTGCCATGTATACGAGAAACACTAAATTCTCCCATGATAGTTTCGTTCATCTGCTTGTCTTGATTTGTAGGAGAGAGAGAGAGAGAGAGAGAGAGAGAGAGTTTGCAAGGACAAACACAATGGTTTGGGAGTATTTATATTCTGTAATATGTACGTATAAATATTATTTTATTGATATAGATGGTGGCTCTCTAATTATTATTAGCGTTTGAGATAAGGTCAGCAAGTGGGCAAATGGATAACATCACGTGTTAGCATTTTAAAAATAAAAATATATATTAATATTATGTTTATCATTTAATTTTCAATTCTAATTCTACTTATTAAACTATTATAATTAATATTTTATTTTAATTATTTATAATTTTTACCTCAATTAAAAAATAACATATAAGTGTCCCGTTATATTATAAAATTAAAAGATAAATTTATAAATACTCAAATATATATTAAGTAATCACTCTTATGGATGATTTTATTTATCTATTTACAAACTAAATATTCATGATCACCAAATATTCATTTAAGAATATCCTATTTTTTTATTATTAGGAAATTAAAAAAATCAACTATTATACTTTATGTTTAATAATAAGTCAACCATTAAAGTATTTTTGCTAATCACTTAACTATTGAATTATGAGAAAAAATCACCGCAAATATCACTGTCACGTTTACCGTTAAACGAACGTTCCACCGCAAAACAAAAATTTAAGTGTTAATGTTCTAATACAGTCGTTTCGCAGCGGAACGTGTCATGTTCTGTAGCGAAATGTGAAAATTAATTAAAAAATACAACGTTCCGCCCAGAACGTTCACTTGCCGCTGCAGAATGTCAACTTTTTTACCGTGGAACGTCAACTTTCCACTGCGAAAAGTATTGCATTCTCTGCCTTGTATAAATTCACACTACACTTATCATGATTTTGTCAACGATTTTGTCAGCGATTAGTGAACCCTAGAGATTTCTGAGAGCTGAAGTGTACCGCATTTTGGCAAAATTGAAGCATTAGTAATTGTTGAACACCAATAGCGTTTGGGAGTGTTGAGGAATCTGTTAACTGCCCATTTGAAGTGGAGCTCATGTTAACAATTTTGGCACATGATGTACGTACAATTGGAGACGAAGCTATTATAGTGATGTATTTCATCTTGGCAATTCTAGACGAGGAGGAGCTCCGTTCATTATGCAAATCCAGTGATGAAGACATAGACATGGCTGAGAGTAGGCATCGACGACTACCACAAGTAGAAGACATGTTTGCTAGTATGGATTTTGGCAAGAAGCATAGCTCATTGAATAAAATTAAAGAAGAAATCGAGGATCATGCGTTGAAGAATGAGTATGAAATAAAATTCACCCACAACGACTCTCATTGGTTGAGGGTTGCCTGCTAGGAAGGATGCAAGAGGCAGATACACATCTAAAAATTGAAAGGCAGAATTACATTTCAAATCAAGAGTTACAACGACGTGCACACTTGCTCGAGAAAATGGAAAGCCGTCATGCTTCTGCCAAATGGGTGGCAATGCATTTCTTTGACAGATTTAAAAGTAGAGCCAACTGAGACATTCCTTCCATAATTGAGACAGTCATGAAAGATTTTAATGTGAAAATGACATCCAATCTTGCTTGAAGGGCAAGAAATACGGCTAGAAAAATGAATGAAGGGAATGAAAATGAGCAATACATGCTCCTATGGTCGTATACCGAGGAGGTTCAGAGATCTAATCTTGGAAGCTCGTTGCGTGTTCAGTTAGAGATGAGTACATTTAAAATGATGTACATGTGTTTGGCTGCATGTAAGATGAGGCTATTGAACTGTTGTAGACAGTTATTTGTTTGGATGGTTGCCACTTAATGGGAGTGACTCTGGGCCACCTGCTCACTACTGTCAGCATCGACGAGAACGATGGAATTTATCTGATTGCCGTAGTAGTGGTTGAAGCCGAAAATAGGGATTCTTGGAGCTGGTTTTTGGAATTGTTGCTCGAGGATCTCAACACCTCGTCTGACAATGGGAGGACAATCATTTCTGACCAACAAAAGGTATAGTTGATTGCTTTTGTCCTCTATGTTTATGTTTTGCGTTGTGTACCAATATTTGACTCATATTGTTAATTTTTTGAGGGAGTGGTGCTAGCTCTCAGAGAGTTCGCAAGGCAAGCAGAGCATCATTTTTGCATCTGACACCTATATGCAATTTTCAAAAATAATTTAAAGGCATGTTGTTCAATGATACAATGTGGGTCGTTTCTAGAGCCACAATATTAGCGCACTTTGAGAGAGAGATAACGAAGTTATTTTTACTTGACTCGGCATTCCACACATATGTACGAGGAATAGATGTGAGATTCTTAGCAAAACATTTCTTTAGCTCCATCCTTAAGTGTGATATAAGTCTAAACAACTTGAGTGAGTCGTTCAACACTTGCATCCTACCAGCCCGGGACAAATTTATTTTCAATATGTTCAAGATTATAAGAAAGGGCATCATGTGTAAGATCATTAAAAAAATGAAAAAATTGCGCGCTCGACAAACCTTTTGTGTCCACTGGTCAAGAATATACTTGCCAAACTACAACTTGCAGGTCAAAATTGGAGTACTATTTTTTCAGACGCAACCCATTTGAGCTGAGCAATGTTAACGAACAATATTCTATCAATTTGGACAAGCGTACTTGTAACTGTTACCGGTGGGAGTTTACTGACATCCCGTGCATCCATGCAGTCCCATGTATGCAATTTATGAGGACATCTCTCAAGGACTTTGTGCATGAGTGCTACCACCGGGAAACGTACATGATGATGTAACCGCACTCTGTCCGCCTGGTAAGTGGACAAATCATGTGGCCTCCTGTGACAGATCTTTATCTAATTATGTCACTACCATTTAAGAGACGTCCCAGAAAGCCACAAAAATGAACAATAAGAGATGTTGATGAGGCCCCAAGCCGAACAGTGCTTCCCATGAGACATCTGAACATGACATGTGCTTGGTGTTAGGGTGTGGGGCACAATTCCCGCACGTATGAGGGTGGAGACTCAGAGTTACGTGGATATGGTGGCTATAGGTCCAAAGGTAGAGGCGGCAGAGAAAGCTTGCATGACACATTTTTGGGCTTCAAAGTTCCCTACATAGTCCTCGAGATAGTCTCCGAAACTGTTCTCGATATGGTTCCCAAGATGCAGGTGAGAACATTATTACATTTACGTTTTTATGTGTTATTTTAACTATGCTAATTTTATTTGCAATGTGTTATGTAGAAGTATGATGTGCAAGGTCCACAAACACAAATGTGGATCTTAACATTCCTTGATTAAATTTGGCATTACCTTGAAATATGCTACTTTGCTAAGATTGCAAGCTGAAAATGATTCATCAAAGCTTATTTACTTACCAATTGAGGTGTATGATTTTTCTTTTTTCCTTTTCCAAATGCTACATATAAATTCTGATATGCTTCATTGTGAACTTTTTTAATTTATGTTATGTAAGATTGTTGGTGGGCAAAGATATACGAAGAAATTAAATGAACGACAAGTTACTGCCATTTTAAGATTAATATGTAAGCGTCCGCCACAATGACAAGTTATTTCATCAAATCTTATTTCAGATATTTGAGATGATATAGTTGTAATGGAATTGATAATTTGGTTGTTGATAATGAATGGAAATGATTGGTTTGTGCTTGTAATGTACATGTAGATGATATGTTTGTAATAAAATTGATAATTTGGTTGCTGATGATGAATGAAAATTGATTAGTATGAAAATATAAAATTAGCAACTTTTCCCCAAGTCAACTGGTCGATCAATCTCTCCATATTGATCGACTGCCATTCACTTTTTGATCAACCGTATTTCAATTTTCTTGAATTTGTGAAGGCTACGAACGACCACAATTCAAATGGTGATCGATTGCGCATAGCCGAGTTTGACCACATAAAACCAGAGTCAACATCCATGTTGACGTTCTACAGCGAAAAGTTGAAGTTCTGCCGCGAAAAGTTGGCGTTCCACGGTGGAATGTCATACATTCTGCATCGGTACAATGTCTTTCAGAGGCGGAACGACGTGTTTCCACAGTGAAACGTCAGCATTCCTCTGCCTTAAATATTTCAATGTTATGAACATGTTGCTTAAATTGTTGCATTGAACATGTTAGTTGTTTGTTGATGATAAATGAAATGAATAATTTGATTTGAGTCAAAGTTTCTTTCTTTCTCTTTCAAAAAATAAAAATTTTGCAAGAGTTTCTCTTGTTTTAGTTTATTCCCCCTATAGCGTTATCAAAACCAGAAATCCAAACAAATATTTTTCAAACAAATATTACCCTAGTAAACATAAACATAAATATATATTATCCAAAGTACGCTAACTAAACATAAACATATAAAGAGACAATGATTTTTTTTTCTTATGTACAACAAAATCATCATCTCAATCTGTATCTGTAATATCTCAGATTTTCGTGTCACTAATCATAATGACTAAGTGGTAATTATTGAGGATTTTGGGGGTATTAGGAATTTAATAGGATAATTAAGATGTTGGTCAAGAGAAATATAATTAGATATAGTGAATTATGATTCCCTGAATTACATTCGTATTAAGCTTAGGAGAAAGATTAAGATTGTTGGGGTTAATTGGAGATGTATTTGATAATATTTGGAGTTAAAAAGGGTGATAATAGAATTGGTTTCACTAATATAGATCATATAATTCTAGAAGTGAAGGGGGAATTATGAATCATATACCTTAAATATAGGAGGATAAGTTGAATTTTATAATAATTATATGAAAAAAATAATGTAAAGTGATGGCGATCGATCATTGATAGGAAGTGGTCGTCACTATTGAAGCAAAGCATTTTGAGTGGAGTGTAGTTAGAAATGGTCGACCACGAAAATGGCAGTGGCACATTAGAAGTCTGGCGTAGTTAGAAATGGTAGACCATGGGGTCCACTGTAAAAATAGCAGTGGCGAAGCAGACTTGAGAATGTTTAGTGGAGTTTGATCACCTGAAGAGGGTTAATCGACCAATATTCACAAATTTTAGGAAGAAATGCTTCTGGACTTATGGCGGTATACCACTTGGTCGACCAGTACAGCGTAGTTTTGTGAAAATTTTGGGTTCGCGATCAATCATTGTAAGCAGGTGATCAATCGGTACGTAATTTGTCAGTTCGAAAAAATATGGTAACCGACGATTACGAATCGCGTGGAAATTGGGGCCATGCCTCCTTGTTGCCCCCAAGGTTTTGGTGTATGTATAGAAGAAGGTGTAGACAGAAAAGAAGAGAGAATTTCTGGAAAGGAAGAGATGAGCACCCGTGAGGGTCTGTGAGAAGGTTAAGGAGAAGGTGAACGAGAGAGGGAGAGAGTGGTCTTGCAAGAGTGACGAAGGGAAATAGGATTTACATAGAGAAAAAATTGTGAAGAAATGAGGAGTCTTTGAAGTTTTACATAGAGAAAGAGACTGTGAGAAAGTTGTGAGAGAACGTGGGTGAACTTGGAAAAGAGTCTTCGGAGTTTGAGTCTTCTGCTTCTCGGGTTTTACAGGTAATAATGTCTCCCTAGTTTGTCCTCTGTTGGATGATTGTGATGAACGAGATATTCTGTTGGTTTGGTTTTTGCCTTATTTTAAAGATTCTACTTTGTTGAAAACATGCTATAAGGAATGCTTATTGATTTGCGTATACGGCCAAGATATAGTTTTGTTTGGTTATTCTGCAACTTGGTTACTATTTTGGGATGATATGGATATTTATGCATGGGATAGTGAGTTTAGTTATGCACTATTTTGATGGATAGGCCCGTAATAGCCATGTTTATTGTTACTGCTTCTAAAGAATACTTTGGTTTGATAATTCTGACTATTGCTTTATCTGTTGGTTACTGCATATGAATGAGTTTTATAATATACTCATGTTATTCTGGCGAGTTGGAATACTGTTAGGATGACTAAGGTTGATGAATTATGACTCTATCAATTAAAGTTTCGATAGATAGACCTTGTAGATTTCATGTTGCTCTCTGCTATGAAATTATTGGAAAATATTAGTTAAGATTCCGTTGGTTGTTGTGGTTTAATAAACAAGTGTTGAATACCCTATTGTTGGATGATTTTGATGAAAGTGATAATCTGTTGGAAAATTTTGGAAATTATGCTACGGTTAGATTTTGGAAGGACTCTTAGGTAAGGGTGGAGTGATAAGTTTAGGAAATAATTTATGGAATATTGTCCTGCATATTGGTTGGAGAATTATTATTAATGATTTTATATGTTTAATTTTGAATAGGTTTTTGTAAAGAACAACATTAAGTGCTAACGTGCTAAGGACTCCAGGTAAGTGATATTGCATGTGTTTTGCCCAAAAGGGGCCTACATTACAAGAGTTAGGATTTGTATGCTAACTGTATTTATTAGATGTTTAGATTATCGATATAAATGTTGATCGATGATATGTTGCTGATTGTTTGATGTGTGATAATGTTGTGTTTATTAGAATTAAGTTCAGTTCCTTAGTTAAGAATTGATCATGTTTTGAGGATATGCTAGATAGACATGTATGATAGGATTATATGTGTGCATTCATTCATCATGTTTTCCAAAGATATACAAAAATAGTTTTCTGCATTGTTTTGAAAATGTAAACAAAACAAAAGGAATAAACATAAGTAGGTGTTTAGAGATGTGAGTTTTACCTTGTCAAGTTTGACATCTCTAAACACTTGGATGGATAACTGAAACAAAATGAAAATGGAATATACGTGAATAAATGTAAATGATGTTGTGAGATGTGGTTTCTACCTTGTCAAGTTGACATCTCCAACATCGGTAAAACAAAAGTTAAAAGTAATGGAATAATGAACACGAAAACCTACATGTGTTTTTAAAGAGCATGACATGAACATTTTATAGTTTATTTATATCGCTTATTGAGCTTTAGGCTCATTGTTTAAGTCTTGTGATGTAGGTAAGAAGCCTATGATTGGATAAAGCTTATTGAGGATGTAGCTGATGGGGTGTTGCCGAGTTGGAGCTTTTGTACTGTTGGCGATGTTGACCTTGGTGTGTTATATCTCAGGGAATAGTTTTAAGGATGCTGAATATTTCAAAGTGTTTTAATGGTTTGTGACAAATTTTATTGTTGTTTACCTCCAATGTTTTAAATTGGTGATTTGTTGTTTTTTAAATCTAAAAGACATCTACTGTTGTTTCGTTAAACTCTGATTACTTCTACATTTTGTTAACTCTGATTTTCCTTCATACTCGTTTTTAAAAGAGAAAATTTTTATAAGATTAAATTATGGATAAATGAACAAGAGAACATCTCAACTACACTAAGCCGCCTTCTTGCGAGATTGCTTCCGCAAATCTATGATCACAAATGACAACTGCGGGTTCATATATACGTTGGATGCATTGGCAAACAACGGACACTTATCGGGTAGATCTTTGTGATGGTGGAAGTCAATCTTCTTGCAATTTCGAAGCAATCCTTCCCCTCACTCGTACAACGAAAGATGTCGTGCAGACTGAAATGCAAAGGAAAAAATCATCATACAAGCGGAAAGTAATATGTATCTACAAAAGGAAAAAGATGTATTGCACTTTGTCAGTTTGCACTACGACAATAGAAATTGTTTCGGATAGCAACTCCTAGTAAGGGTAGTGAGTGTTCAGGTCCACAGACAACATAAAACACACTTGCTTTGGGTGTGATTGAAATGCAAAGAAAGCATGTATTAGAACTGTTCAAACATGAATCACAAACTGAAAAAGCAAAATGTTTACTTACGTGAATCCACCCTAATGTCAATAACGACTTTTTAAATTGAACTTTGAAGTATTCTTCTTCGTCCAATGCAAAGCACTGGATCCAAATAATACAATGCAAGGATCAATACTAAGATAAAATCTTCTGAACTACTTAATGTAATATAACGTAATTCTCACCATGTTTTGTCATCACTTCTTGCTTTGGGAAGATGATCTTAATGATGTTGTACTTATCCTATACCTGAAAATGAAAACAGCAGGTGGAATATCGTAAGTATACAGTCCAAAACACTTAATGATACACAATGAAAAAGGCAACCATAATTCCTGAAAGAATTGCACACGTCTCTAGGTTCTTCCGGGTATTCGCACAAACATAAGTCACGAAAAGATCCATTAGTTTACCTGGATGCAAAAAACATTGACAAGTTACCGTAAGACTATTAAGGCATGAATAAGTGCAGATACGAAGATAACCAAATCGAAGACATACAAAGCGCATATTTTTAAGTGTCAGAGGCTACGATCCACTCGATACGGCTGTTGATGGAGAAATGGGAGCAACTATCTCCTTCACCTTGGCAAGCACGGCAAGAGCAGAAGGTTGGTGTCTGAGAGCAATGGTGCTGCAAATTTCAGACACATTATTACATCGCATACAAATAAAGTAAATAATAGACTTTGCGTATAAACTAAATAACTTATAAGCAAATTGTGCCTTTAGTTGCTAGAGAGGGCGATCGAAAGGCCACTCTAGAGGCTATTGCAGGGGCTGCTTGAAAGACTACTGGAGAAGATGGTGGAGGAGCTGCTCGCTACCCCACTCTCGCAATTTAGCCAACATCTCATGATGACGCTCCTCTGCTTGGTCCTCCATTCTTTGCATTTGGAGGAGACTCATTTGATGGTGCTCATCCATCACTTGCATTCTGTACAGTCTCATTTGATGGTGCTCCTCCATTTATACAAGTTGGTCCTCCATCCTCCAGACTTGATCCAACACCAAAAGATGTCGTTCCTTTGCTTGCTCCTCCACCCTTTGCATCTAGCCGACAATCTCCTCAAGCATCGACATAATTTGAGATAACTAAGGAGGAGGTGAATTCATCGGTTGCGGAGCATCATCCTCCATGTGCTGCAGGGGCGATGTTGGAGGTTGTTCCTCCAAGGTGCGGGAGGCTGTACAACTAAGGGGGTTGTACAAGTGAGGGGGGCCTGGCGCCTGCGAAACTGTAGCTCGCTTCTTTGGGGCGGGCTTGGATGGAGTCTTGCATACCCATACCCCTTTAACTCTGTTGATCCTCATTCGGTCCACTTTCAATTTGTTGTAGATGTCGGTGGATTTTCTTCAATTCTCGGCTCCTCATCCAAGACCAGTACCCCGTATACTCAACAATCCTTTGAATGAGCCAATTAAATAGTAGACTCTTGGCTGAGTTAGTGAGGACCTTGTACATGTGACTCAAAATCACATAACCGATATTCACTCTTTTTCTATTGAATACCTTCTCCAACATATAGAGATTCATGCAGCTAACATGGTCGTGATGTCCATCCCGAAACAAAATGGTATGCGTCATGTTGGTGTGTATCACTCGAGCATTAGCGTTCAAGCCATTGGACTTTGGCTTCTTGAACGCTACGATCTAGGGATCATGGTGCGACAATCTAAGCATTGCTAGATTTCTCCTGGTCTGATGAAAGGTGACTCCCGAGACACGTGGTAATAGTACTCACTTGGTTCCTCCGTCGAACATCCAAGCAGTAAGTTAATATCCTTGGAGCATTATCAACTCCCGTCCAAACATGTAAATCTAAACTTCTAATAGTTGGGTAGACAACTCCAAATTGGCATAAAAGAGTTTGATAATCCGTTCATAGAAACTTCCACCAAGTCTACACAAGCCGGCTAAGTCAGCCCCCTCAAACAATTCTTCAATTTTAAATTCAGTCAATAACTCAAAGTCTACTCTTCTAGAAACAATAATTGAACGGTATTTAACATCGGCTTCATATCGGTCGTTCGCTTTGGTTGTCTTGAAGAGTGGGGAGTGAAACCTCTCTATAACAGGTTGGAAACATACCATTGTACCTACTGCTGGTCATTGTTGAGGCTGAATTTGAGGTTGAGGTTGTGCTTCAACCTCGGTTTGTGTAATAGGGGCAACCGTTGGTCCTACAACTTCAATCGCGGTTGCTCCAGCTCGATTGTGGTGCAACTGCTCGACAATGGAACTCAGTTGCAAGCCGACGATGTTCAAGGGTCGAGTTTGTCGTTTTTGCCTGTGGTTGTGGCTGAGGTTGCAACGAACCCCCATTTCACTTGAGAGTCAATTTCTTTGCCCTAGAATCTATTGGAATGGATGAAATAGTGAGAAACGAAGCTTTGAGAGTACAAACGTTTGCCGAGGATTTCGTGGTGCACAATGAACTCACTAGAGCGCACAGTCTATTATTATATAATAGGGTATAGAAAAGCATAATGACGCATGATGTTCCGCGGCGGAAAGTTGATGTTCCGCGGCGGAAAGTTGATGTTCCGCGGCGGAAAGTTATCATTCCGTGGTGGAATGTTGTAAATTTTAATTAATATTGACGTTCTGGCACAGAACGTGACACGTTTCGCCGCGAAACGTCGATACTAGAACGTTAATTTTTATATTTTTGTTTCGCGAAATGTCAATACTCGAACGTTAATTTTTATATTTTTGTTCCATAGTAGAACGTATAATGTTTCGTCGTGAAATGAAATTAATATGTTTAACCGTAAATGTGAAAGCAATGTTTGCTTAATTCAATGGTTAAATTATTAATAAAAATATTTTAATTGTTAATTTATCATTGATTAATAAGTACGATGGTTGATTTATTAATTTCTCTATTATTTGATGGCTTTTAAAAAAAATCATGAATTAATTTGAAGAAGACAATAATAATTCATCGTCGTGCCACTGGGAAGAAATATTCGCTAGTAAAATATATCCTCCTTTCCTGTCACTTAATAAATTATTATTTTATATTTTATACTTTAATGTCGTTTAATTTTTCCTGTGTACTCTGATATACTCTAAAATATGGTCGTTGAAGCGATCGAACGGTTGTAGTTAAATCTAAAAGTGACGGAGAAAGTGGAAACGACAAAAAGGAGGCGGCGGCCAACAGAAAATGGCCACGTCAGAAAGAATTACATAAATTTCGCTTTAATATGGATTAGTTATTTAATACCGTGGATATTTGCTGTTTACTTTTTAACATGTTATTAAATATAGATTAATTACGAGACTGATTTAGGCTAATTAATAATGCGAATGAAATCACTAATTCAAAGTTTACCCACTTGATAAAAACTCTTTGCTGTCATATATTTAATTTATATCATAGAATATTTGAATTGAAATAAATAAAATTATTTACCCACTTGATAAAAACTCTTCCCAACACGAGGTGTTGACTCTAACAATGAAATTAACCGTGAGGAACAATTGAAAGGTGCATTATAATAAAATAAATGTACAAGCACTTCAACTAATATCACAAAGACTTTTATTTTTAAGTCTTGTCTTGTTTGAATGATATTATCAATTTTTGAATAAAAATTTATACCATTTTATAATTTAAATTTATTTAAATAAATTATTATATTTAATTAAAAATATAACTCTATTTATAAATTATCTATTTTTATATTTTTTAAATCATGATTTTATAATTTTTCTAATATTAGTTCGACCTGCACAACTACTTGATGTCGAGTGGTAAATGCTTTTATGATAAGAAAGGTGATTAAGAATAAAATATATCACAAATATAGATATGGGCTCAATGACTTTCGTAAAGCAATGGACTTAGCAAAATGGTTTGGTTATAATGTATCTTATGTTTTTTTAAGTTATTTTACTTTCATTGTGTTATGGAAGTCACTATCATAATTTAAGTTGTCCTTAGAGAGGGTTAGAGGTGGCTAACGAGCCGAGCCGACCGTGTCGAGTCTAGAAAAATTTGGCTCGTCAAGCCTGTTGAGCTTAACGAGCCTGCCGAGCCTGACGAGCCGAGCCGAGATTGACGAGCCTAACAAGTCGAGCCTGACGAGCTGACCGAGCCTAACGAGTCTTAACGAGTCGAGCCTAACAAGCCAAATATACATAAATGATAATATCTTATATAAATATATTATAAATTAGATCTAAGTATTTTCGATTAATGCTTTAAACGATTCGGGATTTGAGTCGAATTTAGATCGAAGTCTCAAGTGGGTTATTTGAAATATAGTGTAGTGTATATATAAATATTTTAATGAAATTTAATATATACATATATAAATTTGTATATAGTTATAAGTTATTATTTAAATTAAATAAAGATAATTATTATTTTTTTTTAAAAGAAGAAAATGAGAGAGGAGTATAGAAGAAGCCGAGACTTCTTTTCCTCTTCTTCACTGTCTTCTTCACGGCGAGAGAGAAAGGGCTCCGCAAGAGGCTGAGTCGAAGCGATAGAGCGAAATCGAGCGAGCTCCAGCTAGAGCTGCAGGTGGTCGGCGGGTCTTCGATCGCGAGTCAGTGGGCGTTTCCATCCAAGAGTATCCCAAGCGAGGAGAGGAGCGTCAAATTCGGCCAATGGCAGGGACGAGCTGAACTGGAACCATTCGATCGTTGGTGACGGCGATGCTCTGTCTGGGAGCTTTTCGAGAGGTAGGGCTGGCTGGGTTTCCTTCGTTTCTCCGATTGGCCGACGCGAGAAGGAGACGCTGGTCGCCGGATGCCGAGGAACTCAGGAGGGAGCCGGAGGAGCGGAGCCTGGCTTGGCCCGGCCAGGCAATTGGCAAGCCCACCTTTTCGGGCTCAGCTCGGCCTGCCTACCCGGCCCGGGCCGAGCCCGAGCTTGGCTAGCTATAGTAACGGGCTGAGCTGGCGGGCCAGCCTGCCCGTTAGCCACTCCTAGAAAGGGTAGATTTATCAATGAAAAATTTATGTTTATCATTTAAGTCTGCAATGAAAGTCTATAAATAGTACAATTATATCAAATGTGATCGTTAATTGATAAGTGATCTTATAGTAATTATTAAAGGAAAATTAACAAATCAACCATTGTACTTTATGAATAATGAGAAGTCAATCACTAACGTATTTTTCTAACAAATTAATCACTGAACTATGAAAAATAAACGCTGCAAACATCACTGACACGTTTGCCGTTAAATGTTTTAATTTTCATTCCGCGGTGGAACACTACACATTCTTCCGCGGAACGTCAATGCTAAATATGAATGTGCTTGTTTGTTGTTCCTCCGCAGAACGTCATCTGTTTCCCTGCAGAATGTCCTTGTTTGTCATTTTCTCACGGAACATCATATTTTCTGCTGCAGAAGCAGAACGTTAAGGTTCCACTGCAAAATAACAACTTTTCGCTACAAAACTTCATGCATCCTCTGCCTTATATAAATTCACACTACACTCATCGTGATTATCTCAGCGATTATCGAACCCTAGAGCTTTCTGAAAGCTGAAGTGTATCGTATGTTGGCGAAGTTGAAGCGTTAGTAATTGTTGAACACCAATGACGTCTAAGAGTGTTCTAGAATCTGTTAACTGCCCATTTGAAATGGAGCCATTGTCCACAGTTTTGGCACATGATGTATGTGTAATTGAAGACGAAGCTACTATAGTGGTGCATTCCGTCTCGACAACTCTAGCCGAGGAGGAAATCCATTAATTATGCAAATCCAGTGACGTAGACATGGATATGAGGGAGAGTAGGTCTTGACGACCACTACAAGCAAAATGAACATATGCTAGTATGTGTATTAGCAAGAAGTATAGTTCATTGAATCAAATTAGAGAAGAAATCATCAATCATGCGTTGAAGAATGGGTACGAGATATAATTCACCTACAATGACTCTCATCAGTTGAAAGCTGCCTGACAAGAAGGATGCACGTGTCAGATGCATGCCTGAAAAATGCAAGGTGAAATAACATTTCAAATAAAGAGTTATAACGACATTCACACTTGCTCAAGAAAGATAGAAAGTCGTCATGCTTATGCCAAATGGGTGGCAATGCATTACTTAGACAAGTTTAAAAGTCAGGCTGATTGAGACCTTCCTTCCATAATTGAGAAAGTCAGGAAGGATTTTAACATGAACATTACACCAAGCCTTGCTAGATGGGAAAAAAATGTGTGCAGAAAAATGAATGAAGAGGATGACAATGAGCAATACATGCTCATATGGTCGTATGCCGAGGAGATTCAGAGGTCTAGTCTTCAAAGTTTGCTGTGTTTTCAGCTAAAGATGAGTACATTTAAAATGATGTACATGTGTTTGACTACATGTAAGATGAGGCTATTGAACTGTGATAGATCGGTTATTTGTTTGGATGGTTACCACTTGAAGGGATTAACTCCGGCCCACCTGCTCACTATTGTTAGCATCGACGAGAATGATGGAATTTTATCTGATTGCTATAGCATTGGTTGAAGTAGAATGTAGGGATCATGGAGCTAGTTTTTGGAATTGTTGCTCAATGATCTAAACACCTCATCTGACAATGGGTGAACAATCATTTTTATTCGACAAAAGGTACGGTTGATTGCTTTTGCCATCTATGTTTATGTTATGCATTGTGTATGAATGTTTGACTCAGACTGTTATTTTTTGTAAAGGTTGGTGCCAGCTATCATAGATTTTTCAGGGCAAGTAGAGCATTGTTTTTGCATCTAACACCTGTATGCAAATTTTCAAAAATAATTTTAAGGCATGTTGTTCAAGAATGTAATGTGAGGTGCTTCTAGAGCCACAACATTAGCGCACTTTGAGAGAGAGATGGGGAAACTATTTTTGCTGGACCCGGCAACCCACGCATATCTACAAGGAATATATGCGAGATGCTGGGACAAACATGCTTCAGCTCCATCCCAAGGTGTGACATAAGCCTGAACAACTTGAGTGAGTCCTTCAATGCCTGTATCCTACCAACCAAGGACAAAATTGATTATCAATATGTTCGAGATTATAACAAATGACATCATGTGTAAGATCGTTAAAAAACATGAAAAGATGGTGGAGTCAACAAACCTGTTGTGTCCGCAAGTCAAAAATCAGCTTGACATACTACAACTGCAGGTCAAAATTGGAGTCCTGTTTTTTCAGGCATGGCCCAGTTTAAGGTGAGCAATAGTAACAAACACTACACTGTCGATTTGGAAAAACGTACTTGTAACTATTAATGGTAGGAGTTGACTAACATCATGTGTGTTCATGTAGTACCGTCTATGCAATTTATGAGGAGATCTCCTAAGGACTTTATGTATGAATGCTACCACCAAAAAACATACATGACGATGTACTCCCACTTTTTCCACTTGGTCAGTGGACAAATTATGTGGCCTCCTATGACGGACCTTGATCCAATTATGCCACCTTCATTTAAGAGATGTCTCGAAGGCCACAGAAATGAAGAACAAGGGATATTGAAGAGGCCCCAAGTCAGACAGTGCTACTTAGGACACATCTGAATATGACGTGTGGCTTGTGTGGGGGTGTTGGGCATAATTCCCGCATGTGTGAAGTGGAGGCCCAAAGTCAAGTGCAGGTGGCAGTCGCAGGTCTAAAGGTAGAGGCGATAGAGAAAGTTTGTAGTGAACATTTATGAGTTTCATAGTTCCCGACATAGTCCCCGAGACAGTTCCCGACATAGTTCTCGAGACACAAGTGAGCACATTATTACGTTTACATTTCATATGTTATTTGAACTATGCTATTTTTATTTACAATGTGTTATATAGGAGTATGCACAAGGTCCACAAATACAATCAACCAAAAATGTAGACCTTAACCTTTCTTGATATATGCTACTTTACCAGCATTGCAAGCTTGACTGAGTATTACCAGCCTGGGACACCTCGATTCTTAGTGCACATGTACATTATATGGCTTGTAATAGAATTGATAATTTGGTTTACGTCCGTAATGCACATATATATGATATGGTTATAATTAAATTGATAAATGTTTGTGTTTGTAATGTGCATGTATATTATATGGTTGTAATGGAATTGATAATTTGGTTGTTGATGTTGAATGAAAATTGATAAAAATGTAAATTTTGGCAAAGTGGAATTGAGATAGATTAGAACTAAAGTAAGAGGAATTGCGGTCCACTGGAACCAAAGTAAGCGTCCACATTATGCCGCAAAAATAAGTGGTTCCGCGAGGGAAAGTATGATGTTCTGCTACAAAAAGTTGACATTCCTTGGCAGAAAGTTGACATTCCGTAGTGGAACATCATACTTTCCCTCGCAGAACGACTTATTTTCGTGGCAAAATGTCAACGTTCCTTGGCAAAATGTTAGCATTCCTCTGTCTTATATATTTTGGTGCTATGCACATGTTGCTTAAATTGTTGCAAAGAACATGTTAATTGTTCATCGATGATGAATGAAATAGATAATTTGGTTTGAGTCAAAGTTTCTTTCTTTCTTTTTCAAAAATTGAAAATTTTACAAGAGTTTCCCTTGTTTTAGTCTATCCCCCATGTGGCATTATCAAAACTAGAAATCCAACCAGATATTATCCAAACATAAATGTAAACATATATTATCCAAGTTAAAATAATTAACTACGCAAAGAGAAAATTAACTACGCAAAATGAAAAAGACTACCATAATTTCTAAAAGAATTGTGCACGTCTCACGATTCTTCTAGGGATTTGCACAAACAAACCTCGTGAAAAGATCTATCAGTTGACCTTGCTGCAATAAACATTGACAATTACTGTTAGACTAATAAGGCATGAATAAGTGCAAACGCGTAGATAACTAAATTGAAGACATACCATGCACACAGTTAAGTGGTGGAGGTTGTAATCAATCTGACACAGCTGTCGATGGAGGAAAGGGAGCAACTTTCTGCACCTTGTCAAGCACGAGAAGAGGAGAAGGTTGGCATCTGAGGGTAATGGTGCTGCAAATTTGAGACACATTATTACTTTGCATACAAAAAAAGTAAATAATGGACGTTGAGTATAAACTAAATACCTTACAAGTAGTGTGTGTGTTCGGTTGCCAAAGAGGACGTTGGAAAGCTTGTTGGAGGGGTTGCTGGAAAGGATGGTGGAGGGGCTGCTCATTGCCCCATTCTTTACAATTTGGCCAACATCTCATGATGTAACGACCTGAATTTTTATACATTTAAAAATACGTTAAATTTAAAGAAAAACATATCAGAGTGCAATCTGGGCCGTTAGAAACACTTAAAACATTTCGGAGTTAAAAACATTTGCGGAAGCGTAAATAATTTAAAGGAAATAATTTAAACTATTAAATTACAAATTACAATTTATGAGATAGAAACTTAATTACAAATTAGAATTGAATTACATTACAATTTAATTATCTCTCACTTCTCATAGCCCGGCCAATCACAAGCTCGTGCGTGCAAATCCGTCATCAAATATTTCTTCCTTGCTCAAGAAACTCCGCACGTATGTATACTTACACCACAAGTAAGACGTGAGCCTAAAGGCCCAGTAAGAAAATGGGTTTATGCATATGAGATGCCGCTCTTTAATTCTCCAGAATGGGTCAACCCCAATCCAATCTTTTATTTACGTATATTAGGAATAGTTACGTATTTTAGGAATAGCTCGTATATGGAACGTGGAGTTTAGAGAAATCCTACGGTTTCTAATTAATTACGTCAATTAGTCTTGTGATCTCGATATGGGAAAGATTAGTTGTTTTCCTTACTCAAGTCGTGTGGCCACCCCGTTGTGGTCTTCCTAATTGTTTTTATTGTCATGAGACTATCCTAGAGGCACATGCGACATACGAAAAATTACATGTACAAACTATATCGAACATAGCAACGCAAGACAATAACAAATCCAAACAATACATTGAGAACAATAACATGTTAAGAAGTTTATAACCAATGTTTATTCATATGTTTATATTAATTAGATTGTTTACATGCTTCTAAATAACTAAAAACAGCAGCGAATATAGAAAGAGAAAACTATGAATACATGCCTTTTAACGACTAAAATTCAACAGCAAAAGTATCGAAGCAAAACAACTAATACATGCCTTTTAATGATTAAAATACAACAGCAAAAGTATCGAAGTAAAACAATGAATACATGTCTTTTAATGATTAAAATACAGCAGCGAAAGTATCAAAGTAAAACAGCGAATACAAGCCTTTTAATAATTAAAATACAACAGCGAAAGTATCGAAGTAAAATAGCGAATACATGCCTTTTAATGATTAAAATACAGCAGCGAAAGTATCAAAGTAAAACAGCGAATACATGCCTTTTAATGATTAAAATACCGCAGCAAAAGTATCAAAGTAAAACAATGAATACATGTCTTTTGATAATTAAAATACAACAGCGAAAGTATTGAAGTAAAACAGCGAATACATGCCTAACCTCGACTTCTAGAAGAGATACGGTTCTCTTCTGTAATGCACTCTGTGATCACGCATTCATTTGCATTGCATTTAATTCTTATTCTTGTTGGGCTCTAGGCTCATTGTTTTTCTCGTAATGTAGGTGATATTTATAATGATGATGACGTACCAGTTGAGGAAGAGGCGTTCTAGGATGACCCCTTGTGTTATCAGCCGATTTGACCTGATGGGTGTGGCTCACATGGTTTGGGAATATTGGTGTTTTGACACAAAAGGGTATTTTGGTAATTTGATATTAGTAATATTTTGAACGTTACGAACAATTGTAATCAGGGACTTTGAGACTTTTGCTAATAAATTGGAACTATGTTTTGAAATTTATGTTATGTATTCCGCATTACTTACTCTGATATTTATTCTTCTAAATGAATTTCGAATGTTGAATAAATTAAACGAAAAATTTTACATGACGTGTTTTTTAAATAAGGAGAGATAGTTTTTAAATTACCGAGGCATTACATTACAATACCAAAAACATAAATGGAAAAATCCACAAAGATATTTTAAAAATAGACAACAGTTCAAAAGAAAACAATGATCACAACCAAATAAATTATGTCCCACTAATAAGAAAAAATGCACTTGTTGGCTTTGTCACGAAGAATGACATTATGCCAACACATGTCCTCAACGATTTACTAACAATACTAAAACTCAGACTTTAAAATTAGCCTACGAAATTGGTTATGATCCCATTGAAGATTCTGACATTAGTTTAGATATTAACATCTATCCATACAAATCAGATTCCTCACTCGAATCAACCACTAGTACTCAGTATAAAACTAACCTTACGCAATCCTAATGCTACATTTATTAAAACACTCATTCAAAATCAGACTTATTATGCTTATATTGATATTGGATCAACTTTATGTTTTGTCAGATGCCATGTTTTTATCCACTTGGACTAAACTTGCTAAACCTCTTAAAATTATAGTAGCTAACAAATCAGTTCACAAAATATGGTATGTTGGTTATTATATTGCTATAATTATTCTAGGATACCCGTTTATCGCTAAAATCTTATATCTTCATGACTCTTGTGTCGATATTATTATTGGTAATAATTTTCTCAAATTATACCACCCTTTTATTCAAAGACTACGCACCATCTCTCTCACTTTCTCGGGGAGAGAGGGTACAAAACCTAAACAAATTACCACAAAAATTGTCATTCAAATCGAACTCGTACGCTTAATAGCACACGAAGTTTTAGACACTATTAAATTTTTATATACCACTCAACAAATTTTTGAAAATAAATTACAAGAAATCTGCAATGAAAATCCTCTCGACCACCTAAAAAATACTAATAAAGAAGAAATCACAATTAAACTCAAAAATCCACTAGTAGAAATTAATGTTTCAAATAGAATACCATATAGTACAAAGGATGTAGAAGAATTCAAATCCGAATGTCAAATTATCAGAGACAGTATGAGTCCACATAGTGCACCAACATTCTATGTAGAAAACAAAAACGAACTAAAATGCGGAAAAAGAAGAATGATAATAAATTATACAAAAAGAAATGACACTACTATAGGAGACAGTTATAAACTACCAAGAAAAGATTATATTTTAGAAAAATTAAACAGTAATAATCTTTTTAGTACATTAGATGCTAAGACATGAAATTGGCAATTACAATTAGCAAAAAATATTAAACCCTTAACAGCTTTTAGTTGTCCCCCACAAAAACAATATGAATGAAATGTATTAATTTTCATATTAAAACAAGCACCTTCATTATATCAACGATTTATGGATAATAATCTAGAAGGACTAAAAGATGTCTGCCTAGCTTATATAGATGATATTATCATTTTTACATCTGGTAGTAAAGAAAATCATATTAATACAGCTTTAAAAGTTTTAAATAGGTGTAAAGAAAAACGACTAATCATCTCTGAAAAGAAATCTAAATTATTACAAACCGAGGTAGAATATTTAGGTTTAAAAATAAGTCATAATGGAGAAATCCAATTATCCTCTAATATAGAAAAAAAATTACATAAATTTCCAGATAAATTACAAGATAGAAAACAAATACAAAGATTTTTAGTATGTATCACTTATATCGCAGAACAAGGCTTTTTAAAAGAATTACCTAAAGAAAGAAAAGAATTACAAATGAAATTATCTGAAAAAATGAAATGGATATGGACAAATACCGACATAGAGATAGTAGAGAAAATTAAAGAAATACGTTAGGTTTTACCAACATTATATAATCTGAATATCAAAGATTTCCTTATCATAGAAACAGACGCATCTCAAGACACTTGGGCTGGATGTATGCTTGCCATAATAAATGGAAAAAATATTCTTAACCTTGATTCTACATGTAATATAATTATTACTGATGGTGTAAAACTTGAAACTGAATTGTTACTTAAAATAGAAAAATTACCAGTAAGATTATGTAAATATCTCTCTGGAACATTTACTAGAACAAAACAAAATTATTCCATTCAAGAATTAGAAACTTATGCTTGTCTCAAAATTTTGAAAAAATTATTCCACCACCTGCCTCATCTCGGCCGTCCATCATCCCTCATCTCGGCCGTCCATCATCCCCTACTCATCATCACCTAGGCCTATAAATATCCATGGATTAGAAGCATTGAAAAACTTTTGATCAAATTAATATAATAGTAGCTTTCTCCTCCGTGAGAGAAATCCCGACCCTGTCGTGAGTCAGCCCCGGATTTTTGAATCCGAGACGAAGTAGAGGACTTCCTTGTTAGCAAGCTCGTGGTGCTTGAGCTAACTCGTAAGTTTTCCCTTTTCAAACTTCCATTGGGAGTTTGAGCGAGGGAAAACCGAACCATTGCCTACGATTGGTAGATTTTCTTCGAATATCTAGAATCCATGAACCTCACGTTAGATAGTTCCCGGATCCGATCAAGGGTCTACATCTCCTCCCTGTTGCTCATCGTGGGTTTCTAACACATGCTTCCTTTTCTAGGTCGTCTCGTGTCAAGTGGTATCAGAGCCTCAGTCGCTTCCCTTTCTTGGCTGCCAATCGGATCACAAGTACCTATTTTATCGCACGCATTTTCCTTTATATTAGTTTTCCTTGCCATAACTTTTGAACTATCATATCTGCTATCCTTTACCATTTTGATATGTCATATCTGCCATAGCTTGAATCTGCTATCATTTTTGAACTATCATTTTGTTTTGTGCGAGTTGACTTAGAACTGCCATAACTTTTGCTGTGGGTTTCGGATTTTTACCCATAATATATCGTTGGAAAGCTCTTTCGGAGATCTACATGGTTGTTTGGCTAAGTCGAATTCCAACCAAAGATGGACCCCAAAAAACGACGTTTAAGCCCTCAAATAACGCTTTGAAGTTAGAAAACCATATTAGGGTTAATTCATGACTAAAGAAATCATTCCTATTAGGGATTATCTTCGCACATGTTATGTTAATTCATTGACTAAATAAATAATTCCTAATGAGTAGTATGAAAACAAGAAGCGCGACACTCTGAGAAACTCAAGCAAAAGACCAAAGTCATGAGGTACCTACTCCCAATTCCGAACCTTACCAAGGGGGTGAGTCAAGTCTTCAAGGCCAATTGGATGGTTTGACGGGCGTAGTTGGAGACCTTGGTAAGCAACTTGCAGACGTATCTTTGGGTTTACGTCAAGTGATGGAACAAATTGGACGCAATAATGGCCCGAATTTTATTCCTGAGCAGAGAAGATATCAAGAGACACCTCAGCGACATCGAGGAGAAGTTCCAAGAGAACGCTTCTATGAACCGAGACCCCAATACGAGGACGAGCGGGTCGAGCCTCAAAGACGAAGGACCCAAAACTATGACTACTTGGAAGACGATGAATGGACGTTAGATGAGGAAGAGAATTATCGTCCAAGACGCTATAAAGATGAGCAAGATCTACGAAATGCTAAGATATCTATCTCACCTTTTAATGGAACTTGTGATGGAAACACATTCCTCGACTGGGTAGATAAAGTTGAAAAGGTATTCGATTGCCATGATTATTCCGAGCGAGTCAAGATCCAACTCGTAGCCCTCGAGTTGACGAACCACGCGGCCTTATGGTGGAACAATATAAAAGCCCAACGCATGCGAGAAGTGGGGTATCCAATTCCTACATGGGATGTATTGAAAAACCTCATGCATAAGAGATTCATCCCCAAGCATTATAAACATGAACTTTACCAACAAATCCATAGCTTGTGACAAAACAACCAAACCGTTGACGAATATCTCACCGAATTTGAGACGCTTAAGATGCGTGGAGGAATTGAAGAACCTGAAGAACAAGTTGTCGCCAGATTCATCAGAGGTCTTAACCGAGAAATTGGAGATACGATTGAGTTGCAACAATTAGAGACCATGGACATGGTTGTACAATTAGCCCTTACCATTGAGAGGCAACTTAACCGCAAAAGAAACGTCAACTATCCCTCCAAGTTTACCTTGAAACCTCAAGAAATTAGGAGACAACATCCAGCTTCCAATAATGCAATTTCTACACCTCATTAGAACAAAGGAAGAGAACCAGCTAAACGCAATTGGCCACCAAATGAGTCCAGTAGCAAAGCCAGTAGCAAAGCCATTATCAAAGATAAGCCCACTGGAAATAACCAAAAGGCAAGGGACATTACGTGTTTTAAATGCCATGGCAAAGGACATTACGCAAGTGATTGCCCAAACCACCATGTGATGATTTGCAAAGAAGATACCGGTGAATGGGAAAGTGAAGATGATATTGGACAATATAGCCATGAACAAGCGACTGCCGAGGAGACTGACACTGACGATGATGCGTCCCCTCCACAAGAAGGACCTCTACTGATGGTCATCCGTTATGCTCTCATGTCACAACACATCAAAGAAGACTGTCAAAGGGAAAACATATTCCACAGTCGTTGTGTTGTTAAAGATAAAGTGTGTTCCGTAATCATTGATGGAGGAAGTTGTGTCAATGTTGCTTCGCAAGACATGGTCCAAAAACTTCAATTGCCAACCGTTGCACACCCACACCCATATAAATTACATTGGTTGGATGATCAAAATGACATCAAGGTCACTAAGCAAGTAACTGTTGACTTTACAATAGGAAAATACAAGGACTCAGTTCTTTGTGACGTTGTTCCCATGAAGGCTAGCCATTTGCTACTCGGAAGACCTTGGCAGTATGATCGCAAGGTAACTCAAGATGGATTCTGTAACCAATATTCCTTTAAATTCGGAGGCAAACCAATTAAGCTTTTACCTATGACTCCCGAACAAATTTCTAAGGATCACGCGGTGAGAAAAGAACAGAAGACCAACGAAAACCTCTTAATGTCTAAACAAGAAATGAGGACTTGCATAGCTCGAGGAGAGACACTTATTCTTGTCTTGTTCCAGGATAGAGTGATGGAACTTGGAGAGATTCCACCACCTATCAAACACCTGCTGATCAAATTTCAAGACATTTTTCCAGAAGAACTACCCCATGGGTTACCACCTTTAAGAGGTATTGAACATCAAATTGACTTAACCCCTAGAGCAGCCTTACCAAACCGCCCGGCTTATCGGATAAGACCAGAAGAGACAAAAGAGCTTCAAACCCAAGTACAAGACTTGATGGACAGAGGTTATATATGTGAATCAATGAGCCCTTGTGTTGTGCCAACATTATTAGTACCCAAGAAAGATGGCACCATGAGGATGTGTGTTGATAGCCGAGCCATAAACCAAATTACTATCAAGTATAGATATCCTATCCCAAGGCTCGAGGATATTTTGGATGAGCTCTGTGGCGCATCTATATTTTCAAAGGTGGACCTTAAGAGTGGGTACCACCAAATTCGCATGCGAGAAGGTGACGAGTGGAAAACTGCCTTTAAGACCAATTACGGCTTATTCGAGTGGATGGTCATGCCATTCGGCTTATCAAATGGCCCCAGTACCTTCATGCGATTAATGCACCATGTATTAAAGGACATATTGGGTAAATTTGTTGTCGTTTACTTCAATGTTATTTTGGTATACAGTCTAGACCTTCCACAACATGTCACTCACCTTAATGTTCTATTTGAAACCCTTCGCAAAGCAAAACTTTTTGGAAATCTAAAAAAGTGTTCTTTTGGACAAGAGAAGGTCTATTTTCTTGGATTCATCACATTTAAGAATGGAATGGAGGCTGATGAAGAAAAGATAAAGGCCATCAAAGAGTGGCCTACACCAAATGGGATATCGGAAGTAAGGAGTTTCCATGGATTAGATTCATTCTATCGGCGATTTATACGAGATTTCAGTTCTATTGTTGCTCCTATTACCGAATTAACGAAGAAAGGAGTAGAGTTTGCTTGGACTCCCAAATGCCAAATGAGTTTTGATACTATTAAAGAAAAGTTGTGTAATTCTCCGGTTTTGGCACTTCTTGACTTCACTAAAGTTTTTGAGATCAAAAGTGATGCTTCAGGAGTTGGAATTGGAGCGGTGCTAACACAAGAAGGCAAACCTCTGGCCTACTTTAGTGAGAAACTTAAAGGAGCTACCCTTAATTACTCTACATACGATAAAGAGTTCTATGCAGTCATTCAGGCACTTGAACATTGGTAACATTACCTCTTATCTAAACAGTTTGTCATCCATTCTGACCATCAATCACTTAAGCACATCAAGAGTCAGCATAAATTGAATAAGAGACATGCCAAGTGGGTCGAATTTTTAGAAAGGTTTCCATACACTTTAAAGTATTTGAAAGGAAACGAGAATGTAGTCGCGGATGCTCTCTCTCGCAAAAGAATCCTTTTCACCGAATTGAGAACAAAATTTTTTGGATTTGAGTGGATCAAGAATGCTTACGAAACCGATGAAGATTTTGGTTCTCATTATGTGAATTGCCTAACCAAACCCGATGGGGGTTTTTGTTTGATAGATGGATTCCTTATGCATAAAGGAAAAGTTTGCATTCCTCGAGGTAGCCTACGACTTAGCCTAGTAAAAGAGGCTCATAGTGGAGGTTTAGCGGGACATTTTGGGGAAAAGAAAACCATTGAGATACTTAAAGAGCATTTTTATTGGCCACGTATAATGCATGATGTACACCATCTGTTGGAGCAATGTGCTACTTGCAAGAAAGCCAAGAGTAAAGTCTTACCGCAAGGACTATACATGCCCTTACCAGTGCCTACCCATCCTTCGATTGACGTAAGTATGGACTTTATCTTAGGCTTACCATGGACCGCAAGGAGCAAGGATTCTATTTTAGTGGTCATGGATAGGTTCTCAAAGATGGCTCACTTTTTGGCCTGTAATAAAACTTATGAGGCCCCTAATATTGCTGACCTCTTCTTTAAGGAGATTGTCCGTCTCCATGGAATACCACATTCAATCGTGTCGGATCGTGACACTAAAGTTTTGAGTACTTTCTGGAATGTTTTATGGAGAAAATTGGGAACAAAACTGTGTTTTAGCACATCCTTTCATCCCCAAACGGATGGACAAACAGAAGTCATCAATAGGACTTTAGGCACGTTATTGAGATGTGCCGTGGGAAAGAAATTGGGAAATTGGGACGTTCTTCTCCCACATTTGGAGTTTTGTTACAATCGATGTGTTCATTCGACAACCCACAAGACACTGTTTGAAGTTGCATATGGTTTTAACCCTTCAACACCTTTGGACTTATTACCCTTGCCGACCAAGGACCTTATCAATGCCTCTGGTGCACATAAGGCTGATCAAGTTAAGAAATTACATGAGACAGTGCATGCGGCTATTAGGAAGAGCAATGAGGGTTACGCCAAACATGCCAATAGAGGGCGTAAGGAAGTGATATTTAAAGAGGGGGACTTGGTATGGTTGCACCTAAGAAAGGAAAGGTTTCTTGACAAGAGACGTTCGAAGTTACTCCCAAGAGCGGACGGACCTTTCAAAGTCTTGGAAAGGATAAATAATAATGCTTATAAGATTGACCTTCCTGGAGACTATGGTGTGTCAGCCACTTTCAATGTCCAAGATCTATCACCCTTCGTGCGTGATGACCCTATTGAGGAAGAAGAGCTCGAACCATTGGATTTGAGGACAAATCCTCTCTCACCTAGAGGGGATGACATGCCTCGGGGGCTGAGGCCTATTACTCGATCGCAAACAAGGTCCTTACTGAAACTTAGCCAAATTACTGATGATCTTGTTTCTTTTGTAGGTATTAACTTCAAGGATGATTCTCTTTGGGATGTTGTCCCAACGGATAGGGAGCAACCTGTGCATGTCTTGACTTGGGACACACGTGAATGTTATGAGCTTCATCAGACGGGAATTTGTCTTCCCGGCATCCCAAACGTGTAACCTTTCAATTCTGCATTTTTATTTTTTATTTTTATTTTCATGGCAAACATTGAGCCTATTTTGTGAGGGTAAGGTATGGTTATAATCTTTACTCATTCATGCATTTAGATTGTTGGTTAGGTTAGATGGTGATGATTCAGTTATGGGTTGATGGGCCAAGTCCAATCCATTTCAAGCCCAAGAAAAGAGCTGTCACGTGTACGCCATGCATGTTATCTCCCACCAGCTTTAATCTTGGCCATTCATTCCACATTCATCTAAGGGCCTGCATGTTGCCGCCCAAAGAAAACAACCAGGAGCTGCCACGTGCACGTCATGCATATTGCCACCACCTGCCTCATCTCGACCATCCATCATCCCTCATCTTGGCCGTCCATCATCCCCTACTCATCATCACCTAGGCTTATAAATATCCATGGATTAGATGCATTGAAAAACTTTTGATCAAATTAATATAATAGTAGCTTTCTCCTTCGTGAGAGAAATCCCGACCCTGTCATGAGTCAGCCCCGGATTTTCAAATCCGAGACGAAGTAGAGGACTTCCTTGTTAGCAAGCTCGTGGTGCTTGAGCTAACTCGTAAGTTTTCCCTTTTCAAACTTCCATTGGGAGTTTGAGCAAGGGAAAATCGAACCATTGCCTATGATTGGTAGATTTTCTTCGAAAATCTAGAATCCGTGAACCTCATGTTAGATAGTTCTCAGATCCGATCAAGGGTCTACATCTCCTCCCTGTCGCTCATCGTGGGTTTCTAACACGTGCTTCCTTTTCTAGGTCATCTCGTGTCAATAGTGGAGCTGCTTTGATCGAAGATGCTCCTTGTCTGTTAGATGCTTCATTTGTAACACCCCAACATTTTAAAGTTGAACAATTATCAGGGTATTACCAAGGCATTTTCAGAGCGTTGAGTTGTAGGAGAATTTTTGATAAGGTTTTTCCCGTATATGTGATGTAATCAAGTGTTCGGAGTATGTTGATATTACATTGAGTATTTTTACGCGTTAATTGTGGTGTGTAAATATGGGGAAGATGTTATGAATTAATGGTTAAGTGTGAAAAGATGAAGAAAGTGGGATTATGGTGTTTCGGACGCATGCGGACGACTTGCGGATGAAGAAGTGTCGTCTACAAGTGCTTAGCCACGTCACTTTTAGTCATAGGACGACTCAGGACGTAGTTTCATGTCCTAAATTAGCTATACAAGGGACTTTCAGACAAGGTCTTGGACGACGCAAACGAGGAAGACTGCATCAGCATCAAATCTGTACAAGTCTAGAGACTTTCAGACAAGTCCGGATGGCTGCAGATGTGAAGTAGCCTCGTCCGTTTTTCCTCTATCAATTTTTTGGACATATACGGATGCGTCCGAACACTTCATGCGGACGCCACAACGCGTCTAAACCTTGGTTGGGGATGGTACGGACGAGGATGGGGATGTTATTTCTCGTTTGTGACAACAAATTTGCCTACAGAATGCGGACGAGATCTATGCATCCGCACTCAGCCGAATCATCGCAGACCAGAGACAAAAAATCAGAAGAAAATGATGCGCAGCCAATAAAATCACATGCCCTTGACATTGAATCACACAGCCAGGTCCAACCAACAAAGATTTGTCCACTGCATCTCCTGATGGATGTACAGGTGATCTCCAGGTGAGCTTCCTTTCCCTTTAAACCTCCAGACTAGCTCCTCCTCCTGGGCATTACCTTTTCCTCCATTTGAGCCCTGCGTGAAGAATAGTCTAGGAGTGGGGAAGCAACTGTCCATGAAAAGACTCCCTCTAGGTAAGGAATGGGTTGTCTTGCCCAAGTGGAGGCCCTACACCCAAGTATAGAGTGCGTGTGTGTGAAGATTTCTGTAGCTTCTGTAGTTGCCTTAAGATTTTGTTGCGTAGTTGCTTGCTATACACTATTGATTTCCTTAAGACTCCCATGTTTTGTTTAGGTACTCTACTAGTTGTTGCGTTTCATTTCTGCTGAATGATTGGATTTCCTTATTGTTTCCCTGTTGATGTTCTCTGTATATTCTTTTACTGCTTTCATTGAAATGTTCACGTCAATAGAGAAATAGTGAAAGTTACTGGGTTGAGCTTGAATGAGTCAAAAGAAAAGATGCGTAAATGAATGAGAAGTATGAATGAATGACTAATAGATTTCTAGTGATGTTATTGATAGTGATTTCGTTCTATTAGCCAATCTCCGAGTAGGCCTCCATGTAACAGCTTTGTGTGTATGGTTTACTCAGCATGTGACTGCCGTTTCATTTTAACCATTATTCACTAATGTTCAAAGAAATTTGATAAGCGTGTCTTTCGCTGTTTGGTTTTTGCTATTCTTACTGCTATTGTTATTATCATCTAAGAAGCATGTTTCGTTGTTCTAATTGATATTGTTTCACTACTAGATGCTGCTGTCAATCTCATAGTATAAAAACATGCCCTGTTATTCATTTTATTTGTCGATTAACAATCATGTTTCGCCCCTCCATTTTCAATATTTTGCTGCTGTTAATATTCAATTAAAAAGTATGTTTTTGTTGTTTCGTTCTCATTAATTCTTACTACTATTATTACCATTTAAGAAGCATGTTTTTGCTATTTGTATTTAATATTAATGTTACAGAGTTTAATTGTTGGAAACCATGTTTCGCTGTTCGTTTCATCATTATTTTCTGTTGTCATATTAGTCGATTTAGAAGTGTGCTTCGCTATTCTGTTATCGATACCTTGCTGCTATTTAGGGTCATTGAGAAGCATGATTCGATGTTCTATTCAGTGATGTTTACTGCTATTTATTGCTATTAAGAAGCACGATTCTTAGGCCTAACTCACTGTTTTGCTTTGTGATTAATTATTGCTGTTATTAGACATTCGAAAGCATGATCTATGGTTTTTATGCAGTCATATATCACTGCTATTTTGTTAGTCGATTGGACGCATGATTAGTGTTTGTTTTCTGTTGCGTTATTAGTCGCTTAAAAGCATGATTAACTATTCGCTCCTATTGTCATGATAGTCGCTTGTGAAGCATGTTTCATTGTTCTATTTTCGATGTTTTACTGCTATACAATCGTTAAGTTGCTCATTTCGCCTTACTGTCTCACTATCTTTGCTGTTGTTTATTGTCGTCTTAAGAAGCATGTTTCATTACCTTAGTTCGTCGATTGTACACTGCTTTATGATTTCAAAGCTTGCTCCATTGTTCAATCTGCTGATGCATAATTTCGTCAAGTTGAATAGCATGTAAATTTTCAACCATTTCAATCGTAGTCGATTATTGAGCACACTATTAACTTCTATTACTTATTAAGCATAGTTAAGTATGTTGCGTGTAGACAAGTATGCCTTGTTAACCTTAATTAGCCGTTTTGTAGTAATAAACCAAGCTCGTTTCTATTAGTTAGTTATTTAGCATGTTCTAGAATTTTGTTGTCGAAGTACCTCCAGGAGTTGATTGTTAAATGTGTTCCATGTGTTTTCTTTTATAGTTGCTCTATATTTATGTGAATACACTTTCGTTCTCCTTGTGCGTTTTGAATCCTGCTCATTTTTTATTGATTGTAAATTTTCTAAAGCATTGTCATTTACTTTCCATGTATGTGTTATTTAATTTGGAAGTCTTGTGCTGCATTCACATTAATAGAAACCAAGTAGGGGGTCCCAACTTGGTAGTAGTACCCATACATGCATGAGTGGAGAAAAATTCTAAGAAAAAAATGTTCAGGATGGGCAGGATACACCTATCACTGAAAGAAACCCTGAAGGCGGGATATGCCAGAAGGGAAACGAAAAGAGAGTTAGAGTAGATGGATAGTTCAGATCTAGCCTAGTAGCTAGGATACACCCTCACCTAGTCGAGAAAGGGGCTAACATGCACACAGGAGGTTAGAAGCTGGTCAAACTGAGCCATCTCAAAGGACAACCTCCAATCTCCAGCTCGAAGTACGAGTAAAGCACCAATGAACGTAATAAAAGGATTGGTTTGGGTGACCCCTATTCCAAAAAGGAAATAAAGAGAGACATGTATAATTGTATTACCCCATTTCCTTACTGAGCGTAAGCTCATGTCCTTACTTGTGGTGTAGGTGTATGTACTTGTACGTGAAAATAAATGCAAAGAATTAGGAGTCAATGCAAAGACGATGAATAGATAATCTAAAGCAGGGATGAAAGATTTGCACGTGCGAGGATTGGGGCTGGCCAAGCAGATTAGAACCAAAGAGGGCACAGTTGTACTAAAAGTGCATTTAATTCCTCGGTTTTCACTTCTCTTAAGTGTACTTAATTATTTAGTTCTTTTATTAAGTTTCTTTAGTAATGACTTAAGCTTTCGCAACGTTTAAACAAATGATTTTACAACGCTTCCACACTTTATTAAATGAGATTTTTATAACAAGTTTAACACAAGGTTAGTAGCGGTCCGGTTTAAGCGCGCACTGATTTGCTTTTAAAAGTTTGAAATTTTACGCATTTTAAAGGATTTACGAAAAATCGGGTCGTTACATGATTGGTCTTCGAAGAGATTATAATCTTAGGGATGACTGTAGTCGCATAGTACAGTTGATTGTTTTTTCTTTTTTCAGCTAATTTTTCCTTTTTGTAGTAAAATACTATGCACGATGCGAGATATTCATTGTATTTGTAGCTTGCTTCATGAGATGATCAGTTACTGATGAGTCATCTGATTAGCGGTTATAAGAACTCCTTTACTAGCCCATGGGTTGCTCCTTTTGGCCATTGAAATTAAGCAGTCGATATATGTCATTTGATTGGTATGGACAAAGTGATTAATATCATAGAGTCAAAAGCTGAAATCCTGACTCTGTCTACTTGTCTTCGAGCATTTAGGTTGAGATAGTGTCCGCTGTCTAATTTTTTGTATGCTTCATCCTAGCTTCTTTTGATCATGAGATATTAATAGAATAGTCTTTGCTGATCTTCACTGGATGCTTGAGAAAATTCTATGAGATCTTGAGGGTTTGAAAGTAATTGTGTCATTTCGTCATTACTAATGTACTGCTTGATCCATGACGTCTGAAGGACTGAATAATTTTGTTCTGTTCTAGTAAACGTTCGTCCCATGATCTCTCTCTCTCCCTCGCTTGGATGTCACTCCCGTCGAAGATAAAGAGAAGCAGAGCTTCTTCTGCACTCTTCTATTAAAAATAGAACATAAAAAAAACTTTTAAATAAATTACTAATTAATAATATAGGATATATATATAATATGTATTAAAATATATATCCTATATTAAGTTATCTCAATTTAAAATTTGATTCGTCAAAAATGCCAACTAAAAAATTGATGATTCAAAATAATTTACTAAAATATTTTCGAAGTAAATTCCTGCTCGAAAAATCCAATTTGACCGTTCGATTGAAAACGCACACGTTGTCATTAAGTGATAAAATAGGTCAACTTTTCACCTTTGACCAAAATTTTGCGAAAAAATTACACGTGACATTTTTAAATCATTTAAAAATCTTGGATTTTATACTTCAAATATAGGAAAAGAGTAAAGAATAAATAACATATGAAATTGAGAGTCATGCTATGGCAATGGTCATAATATCATATGTCTATGCATATTCTTATATGCATTATATAGGTCTTTCATTTAGAGGATCATAGTAAATGCAGTGACATGGGTATGTGATGCACTTCGGGTTACTTTCCGAAGTGACTGGGCGACAAACAATGAAATTGCGATCAACCGAAAATACATAGCTTCAAATTAAGTCACCTCTGGATTAGATGCAATCGATTAGAATTTAATGGCGGTCGACAAGACAATGTGAATGTTGCCTTTGTCGAGTATGCAAGCGACCAGAGGCACAGATGCATACAACTGAAGACGCACAACTTCAAAAATATCAGCTTCTGGGTGATGCTTTGAAAGGTGATAGCAGGTGCACGGAGCCGGAGCCCTGCACGTTCATTTGCAGTTAACTGGATAAGTAGTATTGGTTGATTTTGTGGGTCAATTTGCTACTCTGAACCTGCATTTCACAACTTTTTTAGAGAATTTTGAATCTCTCAAACAAAGCCCTTGATCCCAAAATTCATGGGAATGCCTTCACAATGATTAGAACTCCTTTCAAACCCTAAAAGAGCAAGTCCATGATTCCAACAAAAAGGAATCCACATATTAATGAATAAAAAAAGAAACGAAGATGAGTTATTGAAACTTGCTCTCATTTTAACCTGAAATAGGTTAGACACAGATTCTACTAAACTGCCACACTCACTCAAGCTCACCACTCTTGTCTGATAAGGTAAATGATTCTGAGAGACAACCTTCAAGAATCCACTAGAGAGAAATTTCTAATTCTTTAATTTAATAATCAAAACTCCACTCCACAAACCCTAATTCTAGACTAAATAGGGAACCCTAATGGTAAAACTCTAAATAATTGGAAGTTTTGAAATAAATGATTAAAAATAAAAATTAATGAGCTAGGGCGAGGCCCAATACACATCAATATATGAATTAGAATATTGTAGTTAGCCTATGAGTTCCAATGTCATGAGTCTAGGCATATTCATTATGTGCATCTAATGGTTCCCTAATATAGAGGAATTATTTGATATAGACATTAATTAAAATTAACTAGAGATAGTTTGAGATTTGACATACATTAGAAATGTCTAAATAGCTTGGGGTTAGACATGTATCAAAAATTTCCAAATAGAAGTGATAATAGATAAAGCACAATAGAACATGAGACCCATAACATAGAAAATCATAAAGGAATTAAGAAAGAGAATCATAGAATAAGTTATCCATGGAGTGTTAATGTGTTTAAAATGGAAAAGTACATGAGAAATTGAAAATTAAGTACTTAAATAAGATTGTGTACAAAGAGTAATTGCGCACAAGTTTGAGAGTTAGATAGGCTATGATTACCTAATCATAGGGTTAATGTAATACCCCAACTTTTTAACTGGGTTGAACATAGGGGTATTACCAAGTGCATAGTCGGAGTGCTAAGTTGGAGTAATTTCCTTTACGTTTTTCCCCATATACGCTATGCGATCAAAGTGTTGGAGCTTGGGGGATATTACATTGCGTATCTATACGTGTCATTTTATGACATGTATCTATGGGGTAAATGTTATGGGATATGAGTTAAGTGTGAAAAAGATGAAGGAAAGTGGGAATTATGGTGTTGGCATGAAGTAAGGACGAGGTGAGGCGTCCTAATGTGTCTGGAAATGGACTTTCGAAAGCCTGCAGATGAACATGCGGACGTGACGTGTCCGCAAGTACTTAGTCACGTTACCCTTGAGCTAGGGACGAGTTGAGGACATGATGTCTCGTCTTGACTTCACTGTATTGTGAGGTTGCGGACGACATAAAGACAACACTGTGGATGTGATGTATCGTCCGTACTCACGTTGCACACACAGGGGAGAGTTGGAGATGAGATTCAGGACGAGATTTCTCGTCCTTAGTACACTTTGTCGTCATGTTACGGACGAGGGTCCGGACGATGAGGACAAAACGAGTACCGTCCGCATCGAATCTGTTCTAAATCTGGACAGTTTCGGACGCTATGCAGATGAGTAGTGATATCATCTGATTTGCCTCTGTTCGATTTTAGGACACTTTTGGATGGTAGTACGGATGATAGTGCGGAAGCGAATTAGCGTCTGAAACTCACCTGCGGGCGGTACGGACAGGATGGGGACGCATTCTCCCGTCTGAAGCATTGTTTTAGCCTGAGTGATTTAGCCTTGCGGACGACATGCAAATGAGACCTATGCGTCCGCACTCATCCGAATTAGCCCAGACCTACAAAATAAAATAAGAAGAAAATGTTGGAAATCGTTGAATAACCCAATTTCTCGGCAGGAAATCAACCCTCCCCTCTCCATGGGCGACACAAATCGTCCCCTATGCCGGTAGCTAGCCTCCCCTGCCTTAGGCCATCTTCCTCTCTACCTTAGGGCACTCATGGTGTCCCTCCCTTTATCCCAGGTAATACCTCCCTCCCTTCCTTCAGTCTTCATTTTCCCCTTCCCTGTGAGGAGCTCTCTCCCCTGTGAGCTTCTCTGTCTGTGAGTGGAGAGTTAACTGTGCTGTAAGTATTGAGAGTAAGTGAAAAGAAGTGAGGCTGTGAGGTGTGTAAATGTGAGTGAGCTAAGGAGTTAAGAGAGAACTGTGGGTTTGGGACTAGGAGCTGGAATTGCTATGAGCTAGGGGATCTTGAAGAGAGCTATCCCTGATTTGGTGTGTTTTGGCCATTGAGGCCCTACACCACAAGTATGAGTGTGTGAGTTAGTGTTAATGTTAGCTTACTGTTAGTTAAATGCTTGATGTTAGTGAAGTTTATTGCCAGTTATATGTTTTGTTGGTGTGTGATAAGAATGCAACTAGACTTAGGATGTTTATGTTAGTCGTTAAGCATGTTAATTGCCCTGCTTATTGCTAGTAGTATGTAGGTTGCCTTGAAATGCCATTGTTAGTTGTTGACAGTAATAGTAATGCTCTGTGAATTGTGTTAGAGTAGTGAACTCCCTGCTGTAATGATTTGCTTGGTTGTTGAATTGCTCCATGAGCTTCTTTATTGATTGTTCTAGTTTGATAGTAGACAGTAGTTGATAGTGATAGTGATGAAATGAAAAGTGATGTAAAAAGTGAAGAAAGGAACTGTAAGTGGTTATGTGCAGTTTAAGAATGAGTTACAATTTTTACAAATTGTGTTGCTTTTCTTGTTGCGTGCTTTCTAACAGGCTTGATGTTCAATTAGATGATAAATAACGAATCAGAGCATGTTCAACCTAACTAACCGTAAAATTAACTTAATCGGGGTAGTACATTTAACTAGCATGTTAATTGTTTAGGTGTAATGAAACTGAATTGAACCCTAAGCATGCTAAGCAACTAGAATGTTAATCGATTAGTCAAATAGGTTCAATTAACTAGCTCTAATTCAATGTGTTAAATAAGTGAAGCATGTTAACCAACCAACTAGTGAGCATGTAACTAGGAGGACTACAATTGTATGAGCATAAGCATGTGACTATCTAGACTAATTAACTAGACATTTAGCATATTAAACAGAAACTAATGAACAAGAGCATGTTAAACTAATTAGAGAAATAACAATGAGCATGCTAAGTAACTTAACTAGAATTAATTAGAGTAATTGGTAAGATGAGCTTGTTAATCAACTAGCATGACTAATTACTTAAAAGTTGAGCATGTTAATGAACCAGCATAAGTGACTAAGGTGAAAATTGAGCATGTTAATCTAATTAAAGTAAATTAACTAAACCTAAGCATGTATAAGTGATTAGTTTAGTTAAGTCATTAAACATGTTAATAAATAACTAACTAGTCACGCATGTTAAATAATTCACCCATTTGATCATGATTAATTTATGTGATTGTTTCTTGATGCATGATAATAACCAGAGTAGTGAACTAACTAGGACAATTAATTAATTAGTCAACATGTTAATTAACTGATTTATCATTGATTTCTAGTTAACATGCTTGTGATATCTATGACATGTTAATCAATTAGAGTACCCATCTAGAGAATAAATGTAAATACTACTCGAGCATGTCAACTATCTAGGATAACTGATTAGAATAATCGCCTAGAATAGAAGATGTGGGAAGTATGTAAATGGACTAGGAAATTAACTAGGACAATTAACATGATAATTATTGAATTGTTGTACATTGTTCTGATATGTGTGTTCAGTTTTGGTAAATTCTTAATAGTGCGTTCATTGTGGATTTCCTTATGATTTCGCCGTTTACAATTCCCATATTCAATTGTTCTTTAATGTGTGCTTCAATTACTGTTATTCTTTTATATGCATAATTTCAATTACTATTACCATCTTTTATGCGCACTTCAATTCTTAGAAATGTTATGTCATGTCATCATGCATCATGATAGGTTAAGAATGTATGAGCATGCATCATGTTAATAGAGACTAATAGGGAGTGCCACGGGGTGGTACGCAAGCATGCATAAGTGAGGTAAAAAGCTAAGAAAAAGTAAAGAAGAAAAAGGGAGTTGGGAGTGGATGCATAGTAGATCTAGTCTGCGATCTAGGCGTAGACCCTCCCTCATAGGGTATGGAGTTCTAGATGCAAGGAAAAATGCTAGGTTCAACCACTATGCCATTGCACGAGAAAAACCTCCAAATTCTAGCTCGACGTATCAGTATGGAAAAATGGAATAATAAAATAATGGATCCCAAGGGATCAATAGTGTAACAATCCGATCCTAAGTTTTCTGGATTAACGATGTAATCAAAAATTTGGAAGTAAAATGGGTTTAATATTTACATAATACATTGTTCTATGGATGTTAAGTTGTGACGTATAACCTCGTAGGCATTTAATTTGGACAAGACTTAGATGAAAAATATGCAAAAAGGATGGATTAAAGGACTTTAGGACGCCTGTGAACGATGATGCGGACGAGACATGTCGTCTGCAACACATCTGGAGTGTCTCCTGGAAGTGGGGACGACTAGGGACACCAAACCGCATCCTAAACTCGCTGTACAGAGGTGTTTCGGAGGATGGACGCGGATGGTACGGACAAGGAAGGATGCATCCGCAACGAATCTCTTTAGATTTGGAGTTTTGCGAATGAACCGGACGAACGTGGAAGACTAGATTCAGTGTTCGAATGAATCTGTCCAAACTTTGGGACAATTCGGACGATGCGGACGCTAGGCGGCGTCTGAAAATGGATTTCGGACAGTACAGACATATGTTTGGCACGCCAATTTCCGTCCGAATGCCCAATTTTACTGTGTAGTTTTAGGTCTTGCGGACGCATGCATACGACAATATGGCGTCCGCACAAGTTCGAATCGTAGCAGGTCTATGAAAAATTAGAAAATAAAAGTCAGAAAAATCGACGTAACTCGACGTTTAGCGATTTAATACTCGTACTTTCGGCTAGAAAAGTCTTGGCAGCAGCTCAGTAGCCCACAAAGGAGCCTCCCTATAAGCACGTTTTGTCTCCTAGGTAACTCTCCCCTCTATTTCTTCCATTCAAACTCTTCTCTTGCACTTTGTTTTCTGCTGGGGGAAGTTCTGCTGGAAAGGGAGGAGCTACTATACGTAAGAAGATTCAACTCCAAAGGATAAGGAATGGGTTTTCTTGGCCATTTGGAGGCCCTACACCCAAGTATTGTGTGAGTGTGTGTCTGTTTGGTGATTTTCTGCTACAGTTGAAAAGATATAGGAATTTCTTGATGAACTTCCATGCTTACCTTCAATAATTGTTATTGTCTTTGCTTTTCACTTTGTAGATGTCACCGTTAATTCCTTTTTATGTATAATTTCTGTTATGTTTGACAAGTAAACATCAAGAAAAGGAGGAAGGGATCTGGACAAGATTCTAAAGAAACAATAAATGGAAATGGAATTTCATGTCTGAAATGTTAAAGAATGAATGCCTTATGTTGTGGCCATATTTCGTAAGATCACCTATTCTATGGAAATAAAAATGAGCCATTCCACTCTCCATGAGACTTGATAGTTTATCTAGCAGTATGTTGGTTTCCATGTTAGTTGTTAATGATTTTCTGTTGTGTATAGACATTGGGAAGCACATTTTTCTATCAATAACTACTATTGTATACCAACGTTATGAAGTTCGTTTACTGCCCTCATTCGATCTGAAATTTTTGCTACAAGTTACAGTTTAGGAAGCATGATAAATGTTGTGATTTGTTGTTGTATCGCTCAGATAAATGCATGTTTATATGTCTAATACATTATCGTTATGGAGGATTTAAATTACACTCGAACGCTTACATTTGTGCTGTCTCGTGTAGTTAATAAAAGCATGCTAGTTTCTCTTGTGTAGTCGACTTAAAAGCTTGATAGATGGTGTAAAGTGCTGTTATTTTGGCTGCTTAAAAATATGTTTAGTCTTGTTGCATAGCCGATTTAAAAGCATGCTTGTATGATCGTATTTTTCTACTAAATAGTATTCATCACGTAATCATTTTACGTAAGTTTCGCTGTTATAAACTGACATGGATCACTGTTGTATTCATATGATTATAGTACGCTTCCCTGTATACTTTTCATTATTTCTATTATAGGTAAATTGTCCATTAGAAAGCATGTTTAGTTGCTAGTTTCTCCTGTTGTTATGTTCGATTGAAAGCAAGGATTGTTGAACATATTTCTGCTAGAATAGTCGATTAGAAGCACGTTTTTTATGATTATAATTTTGGTTGTATGGTAACCTAAAAGTATATAGTAAGCTAAAAAGTATGTTATTCTTTTTGTAGCCTGATTTACTGCTGTTTTCCTTAAGTTGTGAAGCATGTAAATTACAAAGCATGTCCGTTATGTGAATTTGTTTTGTGATAATGAATAGTAATAGCACGGTTAGTTAAACGTTGTTTTGTTATGTGAAGCATGTGATGATCGTTTCATTCCTTAGTTACTGTGGATTTCCTAAAAGTGTCGATATTACTATGTTTTGCTAGAAAGAAGCTAGGTTGAGTTCATGTTAATAGAAACCACATAGGGGGGTAAATTTCGGGGTGGTACCCACATGCATAAGTGAGGAAAAATGCTAAGAAAAAGGAATATTCGGGATGGGCGGGATATGTCCATCACCGAAGAAATCCTCCTGGCGGGATACGCCAAAAGGGAAGAAACTCTAAAGGCAGGATATGCCGGAAAGAGGAAGAACTCCAAAAGCGGGATACGTCAAAAGGAGAAAGAACTCTAAAGGCGGGATACGCCGGCCATGATTCTTTCCATGTATCACAAATTATTCAATTCACTAATTCTGTAATAGAGGAACAATATAAGCCCTTCATATAATATTCATTAACAATAATTGTACCTACCATAATATGAATAATAATTATACATACAAAAATATTTTCCTTTATTGAATTCAAAAGTGTTATAACTTACAAGCTACACTTTTACAATCACATAGACTTGTCACCTAAACCCATCCTTACAACATGTTCTTTAAAGGTTTTAGGTGGCAATCCTTTTGTCAACGGATCAGCTATCATTGAACTTGTACTTATATGCTCAATGCACACCCTTTGTTTTTGTATTTCTTCTTTGACTGCCAAGTACTTTAAGTCCATATGTTTTGCTCCTTTCGAGTACTTGTCATTCTTTGAGAAGAATACAGCTGCGGAGTTATCACAATACATTTTCAGCGGTCTATCTATACTTTTTACCATGCTTAGACCCTGAATAAAGTTTTGCAGCCACAATGCTTGAATTGTAGCTTCAAAACATGCTACAAATTCAGCCTCCATAGTGGAAGTGGCAATCGTAGATTGCTTTCCACTTTTCCATGACACGGCTCCTCCAGCTAATAGGAACACGTAACCGAATGTAGATTTCCTCGACTCTACACATCCGGCATAATCCGAATCTGAGTATCCAATCACCTCAAGTTGAATCGATTTTCTATACATGAGCATGAAGTCCTTTGTTCCTTGTGAGTACTTGAGTACTTTCTTTGCAGCTTTCCAATGATCCAATCCTAGATTACTTTGATAACGACCCAACATCCCTACTACAAAACTTATATCTGGCCGTGTACATGACTGGGCATACATTAAACTTCTTACTGCTGATGCATATGGAACAAGTTCCATTTCCTTACGTTCCAAATCATTTTTTGGACATTGCATTAAACTGAACTTGTCCTCTTTCTGAATTGGAGCAACACTAGCGAAACACTTATCCATTCTAAATCTCTCAAGAATTTTATCCATATAACCTCTCTGAGACAATCCTAGCAATCCTTGATATCACGTAACATCCCTTTATTGTTAGCAACAAGAAGAATATCGTCAACGTACAATACTAGGATACAAAACTTACTCCCACTAACCTTCATATAGACACACTGATCAACGGTGTTCTCTATAAAATCGTATGACAAAATGGTATCGTTAAATTTAATGTACCATTGTCTGGAAGCTTGTTTTAATCCATAAATTGACTTCTTCAATTTACATACCAACTTTTCATTTCCCGAAAAGGAAAATCCTTCAGGTTGATCCATATATACTTCTTCCTCTAAGTCACTGTTAAGAAAGGCAGTTTTAACGTCCATTTAGTGAAGCTCTAAATCATAATGAGCCACCAAAGCCAAAACTATTCTGAAAGAGTCTTTCTTCGAAACCGGAGAGACAATCTCTTTATAGTCAATGCCATCTTTCTGAGTGTAGCCTTTGGCGACAAGTCTGGCCTTATACCTTTCGATATTACCTTTCGAATCACGTTTGGTTTTGAAAATCCATTTACAACCAACGCGTTTCTTTCCTTTAGGTAACTCTACAAGTTCCCAAATTTGTTGTCATCCATAGATTTCAACTCTTCCTTCATAGCATTAAACCATTTTTTGGAATCATTACATTTCATGGCTTTATTGAATGATTCTGGATCCTTATCATTGCTCAAGTCACATTCCTCTAGTGAATAAACCACATAGTCATCAGAAATTGCTGGTCTTTTCTCCCTTACAGACCTTCGCAATTCTATTGCTTGTGGTTGATCACTTACAACTTGATCAACATTAATATGCTCATCAGTAATACGTTCACCTTGCGTGGTTTGAATATCCATATGTTGTTCCGGTATGTTGTTAGACTATGATACAACATAAGGAATAACATCTTGATGAGAATTATTAGGTGTCGTTTCCTTCACCCGATTCTCTTGGATATTCACATTTCGTGAATCATCACTCCCACTGAACATACCATTCTCAATGAACCGAGCATTTCCAGATTCAACAATCCTTATGCTTTGGACAATAGAATATGTACCCTTTAGACTTTTCTGGATAACCGATGAAGAAACCACTAATGGTTCTTGTATCGAGCTTCTTTTCATGTGGGTTATATATCCTAACTTCTGCTGGACAACCCCAAATGTGGATATGTCTCAAACTAGGTCTCCTTCCTGTCCACAGTTCAAAAGGAGTCTTAGGAACTGCCTTACTAGAAACCCTATTCAGCAGATATGCAGCGATCTTTAAACCGTGCATCCACAACGATATAGGTACATTACTGTTATTCATCATACTTCTTACCATTTTGATAAGAGTACGATTTCGCCTTTCAGCTAAACCATTTTGTTGTGGTGTACCCAGCATTGTATACTATGCACAAATGCCTCGACTTTCGAGAAACCTTGGAAATGGACCTTTGTTTTGTCCACTTTCATCGAATTTACCATAGTATTCACCACCTCTATCCGATCTCACTACTTTTACATTTCTATCTAGCTGTTTTTCCACCTCATTGATGAATACTTCCATAACGTTCAACGCTTGAGATTTTTCTTGCAGTAGATACAAATAACTATAACGTGAGAAATCATCTATAAAGGTGATAAAATACTTTTCTCCATTCCATGAAGGAATGTCGAATGAACCACAAATATCGGTATGTATCAATTCTAAAAGTTCTTTGCTTCTTGTGGCAGGATACTTTAATGTGTGTTTAGTTTGCTTTCCTTTTATGCAATCTATACACACGTCCCAGTCATCAAAATCTAATTGAGGTTAAATGTCATTTTTTTATTAACCTCATTAACTTTTCTTTAGATATGTGACCTAGATGCTTATGTCATAAGAAAGCTAAACTTTCATTTGTTGCACCGCGTTTTAAACCAATCACATGATCAACGTTAAACAGAGATTCTTTGAATTTAATATCAAGATTGAAACAATACAAACCATCCTTCATAATACCATAACCATAACAGTATTCATGTTTGTACATAGCAAATATACCATCACCAATCTTAAAATTAAAACCTTTACAATCCAACCTAGCAACAGAAATTAAATTTCTAGCACACTCAGGAACAGAAAGATACTCTTCTAGATCCAGGAGGTATCCGGTATCCAGGATCAATCTATACGTTCCAATTCCTTCAATGCTTGCCTTCATTCTGTTCCCCATATACAAGAATTTTTCAGTTTCGTTTATGGGTTGGATCGAAAGCAATCCCTGCGTAACATGTGGAACATGAGTAGTAGCACCAAAATCCAACCACCAAGTATTATTAGGTACTTCTATAATATTTGATTCAAAATACTGAAACAAATAATGTACCTTTCTTTTCGAACCAAGCCTTCCTCTTCGGACAATCCTTCTTGACATGTCCGACTTTGTTGCAGAAGAAGCACTTAATCTCTTTACGGATTTGACCATCATTAATCTTTAATTGGTCTTTTCCCTTCCGCTTGTTCTTTTTACTCGGCTTTGAGTTGCTACCTTTTGGCATTCTTTTCAAACTTCAAGTTCATGGTATGGTTTTTCAATTTTTTTAACCTCTCTTCCACTTGTATGAGCATGGCCTTTATTTCCTAAAAGTTCCATTTTTCCTTAATGGTGTTATAGTTCACCTAGAACTGGCCAAACTCAATAGGAAGTGAGTTAATTATGAATTGAACCAAGAATGATTCATTCACATCCATACCCAACGTCTTAAGCTTTGCTTCCAAATTGGCCATGCTCGTTATGTGGTCATGAATGGGTTGAGACCAATCAAATTTCTTGGTGGTTAACTCACTCATTAAGTTCCCTACAACAGACTTGTCCGTTATGTCTGATTGGGAGTATGCCTTTATCTTATATATGAATTCCTTTGCATCATTCACTTTAGGCATCGATGGCTTAACATTTTCAGCCATCGTCATCTTCATGAAGCTTAAACACAGCCTATTAGACCGCTCCCAAGTCTTATTATAAGACTTGTCAGCTTCTGTATTGGTCTCAGTAATGGCTGGTGGTCTATCACTAACTAATACCAAGTCCAAATCCAACACACCCAGCTGAAACTAGATATGTTCAGACCAGTCAGCATAGTTAAGACCATTGAACTTAATGGAAGCACTACCAGAAGCAAATAGATTAATAGAAGCTGCAAACAATAACAATACATGCTCATATATCAATACATTGAATAACTACCTAACCAGATCCAGATAAAACACATAATAATTTCATTAAGTTTACCTTTGGGTAATCCTTAAAGAAATAAACATTTCATGATGTTATAACCTTTAATTGATTTATAAACACATTTAACACAACACGTTTAACATATTTGGATATTTAAACACATCAATTAATAATGTAAACATGTCACTTTAATGTTATTAGTTATAAGTAATAGTACACCTTTGGGTGACCTAAAGTTTATAACTAATAACCATATTTCAATAATATCATTATAATTGAATGAACAAATTACACAATTCAATATTGATCCTTTCAAACTAGATCACTTTGGTGACTACTTAGTTTCTATACAACAATATTTTAATTGTACAAACATTCATTCATTCAATAACTTTAATTTAAACTGTACATACACGTATTGCGGACGATATGCGGATGCAGTAATGTCATCTGCATCCTCTTCTTATCATCCGAAAGTGCATGCAGCAGACGCAGAATCATACCATCCACGTTGTCCCGATGAAATTGATCCAGACGACTCTTCTTTACAGATTCATATCGGACGCAATTGTTTTGTGTCCGTAGCGTCCGCATTATTTTATCTGGACGACTTTTCTGTACAGATTCATATCGAACGCAAATTTTAGCGTCCGCATTAATTTCATCCGGAAAAATCTTTCTTTATAGATTCAAATCGGACGAAATATGAATGCGTCTGCTTCGTCCACATCTTTTCATTTATGCGCCGCATGAAGAACAGTCATCCAGAAACAGTTTTTTCAACTTGAATCTTGCGTCTGCGGCCTTAACTTCGGCGTCCGAAATACGAACTTTTACAGTCTGCATGAAGAACAACCAATAGAAAACTATATTCCCCTTACTTCTTTCTACGATTTCATCTTTAAATCCATGCATGTATAACTTACGAATATAGACATTCAATTTTCGTGCATAAAACTTTTCATGAAATCATTCTAATCTAATTTTCATGGTAAACCAATTCGAATGTTTAACCGTGCTCTGATACCAATTGTTAGCATAAACTCAAATTAAACCGATTACATGCTGACAATACTTTTATTCCCATCAACGTTTTGATTTAACCATTTCTATCCAAACAATAATACCAACCTTGGTCCATGATATAAAATGATGCTTTTGATGTAGACTTTGATGTTGAATCATTTTATCGCCTTAAACCTTTTACTTTAATTCGTCTCTTCGATGATCCAAATACTAGTATAGTATGCCGTGATTGACGAGAGTATTTTTCAGAGAGAGAGTTAATCCGTTCATTAGGATGAATCCAGTAATTTCTCTCTAGGTGATGAAGAAGACACCTATACAAAAGACACTTTTCCATGCATGCCCTTTCAATCATGTCTTTTCATTTATCTCTTTTCAACTATACTTTATACATTTAATAAGGTTAAGGTGAGGGAATTAAAACCCAATTAACTTAATGTCTTTAACGCTTAACAACCATCACATTAAGTTCTTTAATATTAAGTCAATGTAATATTTAATTAACATGGACCACACTTACATAGATTATAATTAAATAATCTAACAGATTGATGCAATTGTTGAAAAATTTTCCAATCAAGATGGAATATCATCCTCTACTATAACACTACCATGAAGAAATTATTGCAATTAATAGTATTCCTTATAACATAGATATGGTAAATAATATTTGTTAACAATTTAAATACTAAAACGTGAAATATTAAAACTATCTCATTGTTAAAATAAGGTCTTTATTTTCGAATTTGTGGTACACTGTCCATTCCAAATACAATCTAATAATTCTAATTTTTATGTTGTGACCAATATATATAGATCATCCATCGTTATGGTAACTTAATTTGTTAGCTTTGCGGCTCTCCTATTGTAACACCCAGAAATTTTAACGTATGATTTCATGTAAAAGGTTATTGTTGTTATTGTGGGGCATTAGAGTAAGATTATTGATTAGATGATGATGATTAGTGAATTTTAAATATTTATGTGTGATTGGATATGGAAAATAGAAATTTGGGTGTTGTTGCATACACCCTCATATAGAATTCGAACATCAAAAATTGGTGCAGATGTCTTAGGCTTTACACCCTCTCGAGAGTGGCTATCTAGGGTACATAGAATCCTCTTAAATTTTATAGGTTGGTGGTCCAAGATTAGCTACAGACGTCCAAAATTGAAAATGTCTCTTGGGAGTGGATGTCCAGAGGCACAGACCTGGCTTTCTGGACTCGACAACTAGATTTGTTGCCGACGCCCAACTGAAAAACTCCTCTTGGGAGTGGACTTGTCTGGCAAATTAGAATTCCCAATAAAAAATACTAGTGTGGGCATATGTTATCATGAGCGGTTATCCAAAATTTGATAGGTCACCAAACATCCATCAAATTAGGTGTCAAAATATGGATTTTATTTAATAAATCTAATGTTTAGTAGGGTGAGGTGTTGAAAAAGGATTTAGGCACGAAGTTTATAGCTAATGATAAGAGTTCTATGTCAATGACACCTCCTAAGTCTCTCTCTTTCTCTTATGAATAAGTATATGGGTTAGCTAAGAACTCTCTCATTTTGGCAAGCTGAGAATCTCATGAAGAACAACTTTATCTCTACCCTCTTGACGATAAAGTAAGGTTCTTTTGAAATAAAGTGTTTATGGAGAATTGTTAGTTAGTGAATGAGAGAAATGGATGATATGGAATGGGTGTTAAAAGATGTGTGTTTAAATTTTGAAATTCAGTCTTAGATCCATTTTCTATGCTTAATAATATATGGAAATGTCGGTAAAGCATATTGGTTGTCATGCATGGAGGGAATTTACTGAGATTATGCATGTATATGCATCTATTGTCAAAATTGGTAAAATCTGCACATGTTTTGGTTTGATGATACTAGCCTATCTTCTTGGTTTCAATTTTCAAAAATATTTTGATATGATTTAATATACATGTTAATGAACCTTTGGGCTCTAAAATTGAAAGAACTGGTTGACAATATTGCAAATTATAAATTTTGCATTGGGGTGAACAGTGAACAAAAATTTGGAAAAAATCTGTGCAGTTTCAGGTTTGAAGGTACTAGCATATCTTAATGATTTTCAAGTTCAAAACTATTCTAGTATATGATAGTAGATATCCTAAGAGAATTATGAGCTTTGGAATGGAGACAATTGGATATATAAGTATATATTTTAAAAGTTATGTAGTTTTGAAATGGAGGGTAAAACAGAGTACTATACACTGTGAATTCAATAAAAGATGATTGTGTTTAGGGTGTTTTATCTGAACCATGTGTGTAACATATCAAAACTAATTCTATATATTATTGTGCACTCTCTTAGGGAATTATAAGTCCATAAGTTCGGGTATTTGGATAGATTTACTAAAAGTTATACTAATTTTAAATTATATGTACATGATTGATTTCTAATGTTGAAATTGTTGTGTTTAGGCGATCCAAGCAAAGTATAAATGGATAAGTTGACTATAATTGTGCTAAGACCATAAGATAAGAGATAGTTGTATGTGTTTAGCCTTTTGACCTACATCATAAGATGCTAGGGTAATAATTATGATTGAAATGTTATGATATTGTTAGACATGTTGATCTATATATGGAGATATTTATATATTTATAAGAATGTTTGTTGTTAATGTGTTATACTCTTTATTATTATGCTATGAGATATATGATAATAGTATTGATCATTATGCGAGATTAGAATGTTGGTTGTTGATGTGTTATACTCTTGATTGTTATACTATGAAATGTATGTGAGGATAGTAATCGTTGACATATTGTGATAAATGAGATAAATTGATATGCTACATGATGAAGCACTCTGAGAAAATGAAGGACATTGAGATTATGAAAATGATTTGCATAGGCATCATTCATACATCATAAGAAAATGTTTTATAAGAAAGAAAAGAAGAATGATTTATGCATATGTTTTCATATCGAAAGACTGAACATGGACTAAATAAATGTAAATGGTTGTCTGTGGTGATGGGTTCAAGCTGGCTAATCCATATGATGTGAACCAAATGGTGTCATTCTCTCCTAAACTAAATTAGCCCCAACGACTAAATTGTAAAGTGAAAGAAAAGAAAGATTGAAAACTGAAAATGCATGTTTTACAAAATTGCATGACATAAGCATAACATTGTTGCATCTCTTACTGAGTATTAGGCTCATAGATAAATCTTTTGACGTAAGTGTAACATCCTCTAGTGCTCCCAGTACAATATTTTCTGCTTTGGTTTGAAGCTTGCACAGCTTTGTTCTTGGGGTTAACCCAAAAACCATTGTACTAGGTAGGGAGAGGAACCCTACTGATAAACCATGTATTTTCTACTCTCCCAAGTGATGTGCAATTATACACCCTCACTAATATCGATCGGATCCACACCTAGGCCTTTCCTAGCCTTCACAAGTCGGGCTATCACAATCTCCCCCCTTTGGGGATCCGATGCTCTCTTTGGCCACACTTCAGGTTGGGATTTTGCTCTAATACCATTTGTAAAGTCCCCTAGTGCTCCCAGTATAATATTGTCTGCTTTTTTAATACCCCTAAAATAATGTTTCCCATTTTGTTGATGTATCAAATCTGGATAATTGAAATATATGAATACTATGTCATATTGCGTGGCTGTATGCGCTAAATTATGCTTGGAAAGTATAGGAATAATATTAGAAATTAATTTAAATTGTGAGATTTTAAGGAAAAGTGTGTATAGTCGAGTTTCGGATGAGTGCGGACGACAGGCAGACATGAGGTGGCATCCGCAAACACACTGAACTTCTCCCCTGTACTTTGGGACTACATGGGGACAAGACTCTGTGTCCTATACTCATTTCGGACGAATGCGAACGAGGATGGATCCCGTCTGATTTGAATCTATACAATTTTGGGACACATTCGGATGACTATGTGGACGCTGCGGACGAAGAGGGACCGCATCCGATTTGAATCTGTACAATTTTATGACACATTTGGACGAATTGTGGACGAAGATGCAGAAAAGAAATCTCGTCCGAATGTCAATTGCGGACGGTACAGACGACTCATTGGGATGCATTTTCTCAATCCGAAATGGATTTTTGGACGGATGCGGACGAGGCCCAGACGACTCTACTCGTCTGAATTATCAGGAAAATCCAAGAAACCCATTTATATCTTATTCTCTTTCTTCTGATTTCGTGTCTGCCACAATGAAATCTCTTCCTCTATTCTTCTGCTGCAACATCCAATCTATCCTGGAGTTGTGGAAGCTTTTTACGTGGCTCTCTCTCTCTATGGACCACACTCCCTTGATGAGTGTGATTATCCCTTTGGTTCAGTTGCTGCAGACTGCACTGGGCGTCTCTTCTCTTCCCTCTTCCTCTCTTCTTCTATAAAATGACAAGTTGGGCGTGTCTAGACTCCTACCCTATGTGCTGAGACAAAAGAGTAAGGTGAGTGCTACATTATTCTTGGTTGTGAGTAACATTCTGTGGATTAAGTAGGTAGTGTGTTGGATTTTCGGTTGGTGTTTCTCTGTTCGTGCCCTGGAATTTCTGCTAATTAGGGTGATTGCTTGGAGGTCTTCAAGAGGTAAGAATTTTGAATTTGTTGTTGGCCAAAGGAGGCCCTACATTACGGGTTAGGATTTTCTTGGATTGTTACGTTTCTGTTGATTTTGCTGAGAATATTATCGTCTTGTTACTGTCTATGTTTTGCTATTGATAAATGTGGGTAGTGAGGAACGTTAAACTGAATACTGTGAAGTATGGATTTGAGTTGAACTGCCACCACTTTGTTTAAACTGCCATGGATATTGTGAAGCATGGAAATTGAGTTGTACTACCAATATATTGTCTAAACTGATGTGAATATTGGGAAGCATGAATTTGAGTTGAACTGCCACCATGTTGTTTAAATTGTCAACTACTTTGATCCTGTTATCAAGAGAAAATGCTAGGGATTGTTGGATTATTTCCTTAACTCTCTGTTGAACTATTGGTTTTCAATCTGGAAAGATAAAATGCTATGGAATGTTGGATTGATGAACCTATTAGGTCACGGATATAAAAATTACTCATTTAACTATTGATCTTCATTATCTATCAAAAGAAGGTATTCTAAACTGATTACAGATTTTAACATCTATGTTGGAAATTGAGCTCCTATTAATAAATTATATTTCCTGTAACAAATTTATTTATGCATATAGGAACTACCTGTTTGTTATTGCTAAGAAACTGTTATTCTTGTTATTGTTAAGAGGATTTACATATTGAATTGTACAGAGTAATATGTTAGTGTTGCACTTAGCTATTGTGTTGTTCACAATTATTGTGGTTTTCTTTTCAATATATATATATATATATATATATACCTTGACATACATGCATCATCCTAAGATTTATAAATCTGCTTACATATTACGTGACATAATAAAAATACGTAAATAGACATGTCGGGGTTTGGGTGAATAGGTGACATTCCATACGGTAGGATACTTCCATGTAGGGAGCGGTGTGAGAAGAGAGTTAGCTACGTGGAATCTAGGGTTCACCTTTCCCCCGTTCTAAAACCCCCAATGTCTTTAACAAAAGTGAGGATACCAGCTTGTGGAACACCCCCGATGGATATATCTCCTTGTCGGAGTGACTAGTTAGGCCACATGACCCTAGGGAGTATTCTACCTTGACTTCCAGAAGAGATACGGTTCTCTTCTATAATGCATTGTGTGATCACGCATTCATCCGCATTGCATTTAATTCTGATTCATGTTGGGCTCTAGGCTCATTATTTTCCCCGTAATGTAGGTCATATTTATAATACGGATGACGTACCAGTTGAGGAGGAGGCGTTCCATGATGACCCCTCGTGTTATCAACCGATTAGACCTGCTGGGTGTGGCTCGCATGGGATATGAAACATTGGTATTTTGGTAAAAATGGTATTTTGGTAATTTGGTATTAGTAGTATTTTGAACGTTACGAACAATTGTATCTAGGGACTTTGGGACTGTTGCTAAAATATTGAAACTAAGTTTTGAAATTTATATTATTTATTCTGCATTGTTACTCTAATATGTTTTCTTTCAAAGGAATTTCGAACATTAAATAATTTAAACGAAAAAATTTTATATGACATATTTTTAAAATAAAGGAAAATAGTTTTAAATTTATCGGGGCGTTATAGCTTTGGGCCGAAGTCCACACAGTTTTATTTTTGGATTTAACCCAAAATGCATTATACTAGATAGGGAGGAGAACCCTACTTATAAACCATGCATTTTCTACTCTCTCAAGCGATAGGGGATTGTGCACCCCCACTGAAATCGGTTAGACCCACACCAAGGTCTTTCTTGACCTTCACAGGTTGCGTTATCACAGTAAGTGAGGATTGTAACCTTGATTGATGGTAGTGAGGCTACAATTGATGAAATATGGCTATGTTGAGTACTTGTGTTGTTTGGCAATTTTGACCAATGAATTATAGATCCTGAATGTGCGTTTTGCATAAAAGGTTTTAAAACTAAGTCATGAACTGATTGACTTATTATTTCTGTGGTGATGTTTTGAAATGTTTGTTTATACTTAATGAAAAGCTTAAACAAAATATATGTTCTTAGGAAATTGGTTTTAAGTACGTATGTTTACTTCAAGTTGAATGAACTTCATGTATAAATGTAATATATTGGAATGAATAGAAGACATTTAAAGAAAGTCTTTCACTACATTTAAGTTTTCAAAAGCAAGTTAAATACTTTTTTTTTAAATTAAGAAAACCAGACTTTACACCTACCGCCAAAATTATGTCAAAGTATTAACTTTACAAGAGGCTTGCTGGATAATTATTTTTATTTTCTTTCCCATAAGGTTATCTAGTATGCCACTTAGGCCCATCACTAAGCTCAAAACCAACAAATTACCTATGATATGTATTTTGCAAGTATTAGAGTTCTACCATCAAGAGTAAATCAAAATAAAAGATTGTATTATAAAACAATCTGAAGAGCTAATTCGTTACATATTGCCAAAGACATAACTCTAAAATTCAAATTTTATAATTAAAGCATCAATCCACATTATTTTCTACATCATATTGTGACATAATATTTCATTATATAGTAAAGTGCAGTTTAATTGCTCTCGTTTAGAGTAATGTACAAATAATACCTTAACGTATATTTTTGTATAAATTATACCTTAACGTTATTGATTAAGAAAAATTTATCCACCGACGTCAAATTTGTTTTTTGTTAAATTAAACACGCGTCAAAGATTAAAAAAAATAGTCAAAAAACTCTCATCAACCACCTAGTTTTTCCAAAAAAAATAAGAATAATTTTAGGCTAAGTGTTGCAGGAGTTTTTTAGATGATAGGGTAAGCGTCCTTAACAGAAAATTTAATACTAAAATATAAATTACTCACAATCGATATATGTACAAAATATACATTAAAGTGTAATGGATATGTTACTATGTACCATAAGATTAAAATTACTGTTTACCCTTTATTATATATTTGATTTTAAAATTCTCTCTTTAATTGGAGCATGGCGCAGCACTAACTCAAAATTCTTCCTCCTACAATTCAATTTTATTTATATGTTCATTCTTATAATAATATTGATCAAGATTAATTTCGAAAGCATTTCAAAATCAATCACATCCATTGATTCTTCATAACATCAACATTCGACAAAATCACAGCCGTCAAGTTCAAAACCTCTCTTTCGGGGACAACATCTGCACTCAACATTTATTCATACTTTCTTTAAAAAAAAATGAAAACAAAACGCCAGTTTAAATAACCTCCTATCACTGCTGTTGGAACAGATTACTTAGCTCAATCACATCGTTCTTTCCTTATCAATTGCACCCGGGTGCACACTGGAAACACTAAGAACCAGTTATATGCTGCTGACCGAACTGCTCAGCCCTATCTTTCATTTCTCGAGCCTTAACAGTCAGCCGATGACGAGCCTGATAAAGCTGGTCCGCTCCAGGTGGGTGCTTGCCGGTGACGTACCTGTAAATCCATGACAGCACTGTCACTCCGGCTAAACCAAACCCACCAGAGGACACAAACCCTCAGATAAGAAGTGCCACTGTTATGACCGCCGGGACCAGAACGGGACTGAAAATTACTAAAAGCGGAGTGGCGATGACTAAACAGATGATGGTTCCAGCAAGGGTGAGGCCGGTTAGGACGAGGAGGGAGCCGCCGCCAGCAGCAGCGGTGGCAGCTTTTACGGCCTGGTAACGGGGCGGGGAAGGTTGGAGCTGGGACTGTTGGTAGGGGTGATGCTCGGCCATTTGATCAAGATCAGAGGGTCAAAGATGGGTTGTGTAAAATTGAATTTGGAAAGGTGGAGGATGAAGCAGCTGCTATATAAAGGGAAGAGTCGTGGCACGTGTAGAGAGGCGTGGCACGTGGCAAGGTGTTTTTGTTGCATGGCTTTCATGTATCTCTGGTGTCTGCTCTTTGAGACGCGTCTATTCTCCTCGTTTTTTCCTCACATTTTGCTTACTTTATGTGGTTTGAACTTTAGTTTAAGAGAGATTTAACAAGAGAGAGATGGTTTTAAATAACACAAATAATATATTAGTAATTGTATATTTGAATTTTAATCTTTTATCTATTATTTATTTATTAAAGAATAAAGTAATTTTGATACATTATAACTAAAATTAAGTGCAATATTAAAATATTCTATCAAAGTATAAATATGTGACAATCGGTTTTTCATAAGCTTTTAAAATGTTTGAAATTTAAAATTTTTATAAGATAACTAAAATCTTTAAAATCAGAGTGCCAAAACCGAGCGTCAAAATCTATTCATTTTCTTCGTTATGAAAATCATTTATTAAAACATTAGCGGAAGTGAAAACATTCTAATTAAAACAGGCTAAGTAAATCGCTACTTTTACAAAACTCTTTACTCGTCTTAAGTCTGACCGGCTACAAGCTCTGCTCGTGTAAACCTTTCATCGACTACTTTGTGTTATGTTAATCGTTCTTGTCCTGCATACACATATACCTACACCACAAGTAAACTGCATGCCCAAAGGCTTAGTAAGGAAAGGGAAAATGCATATGACATGCCTCTCTTTAGTTCACTTGGAATGGGTCCGCCCCAAACCAATCTTTTTATTACATTTCATTCATTCGTTCATTCATAACTCGTACATCAAACTAGAAGTTGAAGGAACACATATGTGATGGAATAGTTTGATCGGCTTCTAATCGTACATGGGTTAGATCCGAACTACCCATCCGCCCTTCAACCCCCCATTGCATCATTCATCATCGTTCATTGCATTCGTTTATTTCATTTTCCTCACTTATGCATGTGCAAGTACCACCCCAAAGTGGTGATCCCTATGGGTTTCTATTAACATGATGCATGACCATACATTCTCAACCTAGTATGATGCATAATGATTATAACGTACGTTAAATTAAATTGCACATACAAGGAAAGTAAATGACATAAATTAAATAACGGGAATTGAAAGCGTACAACAAATATAATCGAATGTGCATAACAAGGAACGATTATAAACGCGTATTGAAAGGAATGAGCAATAAGAGACAATAAAGTAAACGTGCAATGAATCATAATTAACTAAACATGCTCGATTAGTTATTTAATGCTAGTTGATCAATTTGATTTAATTAACATGCTCACTGAAGTGTTTAACACTTATTAGTTAAGTCACTAGTTAAGCCTACTCTGATTACTTAATAACTAAGTGATTGCTCTAGTTAAGCATGCTCTGTTACGTTAATTAAAGGACGAATAGTTAAACATGCAAGCTAAGTTAAACATGCCATGATTATCAAACTAGTTGATGTTAACATGTCCAACTAATTATTAACATGCTTGATTAGTTCATTTACGACTAGTTAACTCAATTAATTAATTAATTGAGTTGATTAACATGCCGAAATTAATTAATATACCAAGTAATCACTATCATGCTCAAGAAAGACTCTTCTAAATATCCTAGTTATAATAAACAAAACTACTCAAATCAATTATCCTAATTAAACATGCTCAACTAAGTGTCAATCTAGTTAACTAACATACTTATTAACATATTTAGAATAATACAATACAGAATAGAACTAATGGCAGAACTATATATATATATATATATAGAGAGAGAGAGAGAGAGAACAGATGAAATGACAATTTATTTATCATTGAGAATCTAAACAAGTTATCAAGGAGATAATAAGAACAGAACAATAAGTCATCTAAGGAAAACCATCATTTTAAGCTCACTCTTACTCACCCCTTTGTCTCATCATTTACACACTTATCCTTTTTCATTTATCACACTCAACTTTAAGTATTCATCCAAAGCAATCTAGGGGAGGCATTGAAGTAAAGAAATCGATTCACAATAAGGAAAAACAATTATCCATACAATGAAGCTACACTGTTGTCAAGGAAGATTAATACAAGCAAGTAAGACAATTATGGCAAGGAAATCTACGGCCACAGCCAAGGAAAAACAGTAAATCACCCAAGGAAAACAATACAGAGCATAAACAACTTAGGGCAGTTAATCACAGAATCAATGACCTACAATATGCTAGCATTATACACTATCATCAGCCAATATACACACTCACGTACACACTTGTGGTGTAGGGCCTCCAAATGGCCAAGACACATTCAATTCCTTACCTCAAATCTTTATTGCGCGTTAACACTTAATCATTATCCTTCTTCGTCTTTTCGATACCTTCACGATTAAAACATTATAACTTATCAATGAATCATATTCTAACTTGTACAATTCTAAGTACTCCTCTAACGCCTAAACAGCATATAACATAGCCCAATAGATTAGTCTCAAAAACAACCAACAAGGAATTGTTTCCAAAGTGATAACCATAGCAAAAAAAAAACAGAACTCAGCTTGATATCCAAATCCTCACATCCTCATGTTATCAATTATAAATAGTTAACAGTGAGCTTAAAAACACCCATAATCTAGTGATCATATAACATTTATCATTATCCCTTAAGAAGCATGATGTGAAATGGGATTATTCAATTATTTATCAAAGCTCAAAGAATATTATGAAGATCAAGCATAAGTGGAAGATCAAGAGAATAATTGATGATGCCAATTTGAATCTATCAAAATATATCAAATCAAAGATCAAAGAAAGAAGATTTAGGGTCAAATCCTCAAAAACCCAGAAAGGATGATGCAAATTTGAATTCATCAAAAGATATCAAGTCAAAGATCATGGAAATTTTTTGAATCAGTCGAGAATCATAACAAAAGATTCATTTTTTTAGGAGATCTAGATTCACTTATCTAGGAGATCTAGATTCACTTATCTAGGAGATCTAGATCCACTTATCTAGGAGATCTAGATTCATTTATTTAGATTATCTTTTATTTAATTTTCTAATTTATGTTTTTAAATTAGCTATATATAAGGCCACCTAGTCTTATGTTTGAGGAGTTGTTGAATATTGATAAAAGAAAGCTTTTGCTTTTCGGGAATTTGAGAGATTCTTTTCTTCCTTTGGTGAGTGATATCCAAAAACCCTTTGGTGCGTAATATCCAAAGTCCTTTTCGTGTGAGTTATATCACGAAAGAAACTTGCAGCCGTGTCCTTATCCAAGGAGGTGATAATAATTGCGTTCATCCATCACGTGCGGTGCGTTTCGTGCCCACATCAAAGCAACCAAACAAATATTAGCCCTCAGGTTTTATTTACAGAACTGTGAACATATATCCTCGGCAAAACCAAAATAGACTAACAATATTCATGAATCCATTTATCAAAGTAGAACCAAATTTATCGTCTAAAACCGGGGCAAAACTGTAGCGAAGCTAAAATCAATTTGGCAGAGTGTTTAAAAATGCAAGGTACCCTTACAAAAATCAACCGAATCCAAGCAGAACGAAGACAAACGAACATCACAGCATATTATTCAATATTTCCTTACCAAAAATCAAAGGAATGGCGAAATGGAGCCTCTTCAGTGTCGCAGTGTCGTTCTGCTCGTCGGAATGCTCACTCGCTCGCGGTTGAAACTCACTGCTTGTCGTTGCTTCAGTCGGCAAAGATCAATGGCATCGTCGCACCCATTTATCGCCAACAGTTCACCCACTCGCTGGATGCCGACTCATCGTCGAATGTCGCTCTCTCCCTGTCGCTTGCTGCTCTCTCGGGTTCACCCGATCGCCGCCCTCTCTCTCTCTCTCTCTCTCTCTCTCTCTCTCTCTCTCTCTCTCTCTTCTTTCCCCACACTAATTAACCTAATCCCTTCCCTTTTAATTAATTGCTTCAAAACCGAATCGAGCCACTAAATCTCTAGCCAAATCAAACCAGTTTATCCCTCTTCCATTTAATTACATTTCCTTTTAATTCTTTAAATCATCTTTTTATTCTAAGTATCGCTTGATGATGATTATCGATCCAATTTAATTTCTTTGATTTGGTTTTTCCCAAATTAATTACTATTTTACAAATAAATCTTTAATTATTATCCAGTAAATTTTGAAATAATAATCTCGCGAATACGTCATTGGTAATACCCCGATAATTATTCAATTAATCTAAAATCCCCAAATTATACTCAAATTATACTTATTAAATTCTGATAAAAAAGTCAGGGTGTTACAAAATGAGTCCTTAATATAATATATTCAAAGATGTTTACTATGAATTTCGTTTTTTATATTTCATTTCTAGTTATTTATATATTTTAATTGTTAGATAAATTATATTCATATTATTATCATTTATTATTAAGGGTTGTATTTATTATTTATTATTTCTATTTTAAGGTAAATTACATACTAAACTATGAATATTGAGAAGTTGTTTAGCTTATATCTTAAATTTTTTATTTTATCATAATGAATATTAATATTTGAACTCCATTCAACTTAAATTTTGAAATTATTTTTTAACAATATAAATCTCAAATTTTGCACTATGAACAAATTATATCATGCTCATTTTTGCACCAATTGAAACCAAACCAAACCAATATCATAAAATTAATATATTTTTTAAAAATTTTAACGTTAAAAATTTCAATAAAACCAGAATCAAACATGCCCAACCAACCCTAAATCAAGTTAAAATCGAGTCTAAACTGAAAAAAAATCTAAAACTCAAACCGAACTTGCACCAAATAGAATAAAACGAAAAAAAAATGGTTTGAGATTCAATTTGTTCACGGTGCAAAATTTAAAATTTATTTCATTCAGAAAAAAGTTTGAACTATAAGTTGAACAAATTTCAAAGATTAATATTCATTTTATTCATTTAAAATTTAAGTTGAGCAGAATCCTAAAGTTAAGGGTTTAATTTATATTTTATTGTTCTATTTAACTATCACTGCCTCTCTGTATCAATATGATTTTTCTGCTATATGAGAACCCTAACCACATCTTAGTTCTCTCTCTTCATCTTTCACTTGTTCTTTTTTGGGAAATCAAAATATTTAACGGCAAATGTAAAAACACTTTTTTTTATAGTTCAGTAGTTAATGTGTTAGCAAAAATAGTTTAGTGGTTAACTTATCTGGTGGTGTTATTTTCCCTTCTTTTTTTTTATTTTCACATGGTAATAGAGAATTTGATGACTACTAACTACCTTCTCGAATCTAGGGTGTTGGCTGATTTGTGCAACTGGGTATTTTTATTCATTGTAAAAGTTCGTTCTTTTTATTTATTTTTATTTTTTTTGTACTCATGATTTTGAACGAGTTGGGTCTTTATTTTGATGGCCGTTAAACTTCTTTAAAAAAAAAAAGGGTGTTATATTTATTCTTGTTAACATGTATCTACAGAGTTGGTTCATTACAAGCTTTTGAAGGTTTTTAATGATGGGGATGTATGAGGAGCAGAGCAAATGATGAGTTGATGGTTTAAATATTGGGTGTTGTTTGTTTTCTTTGATTATTGGTTTGGTGTTCTGTGTATATTGTTTGTTTTCTTTGTCACTCGGTGTACAATTACAGAAAGAAATTTTTTTTTAATGGCAAAAGAATGTGGAGTTATATTATGAGTACTTCTATGAGGCCAAAATTGAAATGGACACTGACTATGCAGAACTATTAGATGTTTGGAAGTCTGATAATTTCAAGATTATCACTTGCATTAATAATTATGTCATGCATCAATTAGCATTCAATTGGCAAAATATTAGATCGCAAAAGAGGTCTGATAATTTGAAGATTATCACTTGCATCAATAATTCTGTCATGCATCAATTAAGCATTCAATTGGCAAAACATTAGATTGCAAAAGAGGTTTGAGAACATGTGACAAGACTTTTTACCCAATTTAATTTTGTAAAACAATATCAATTAGAGGCTAATATTAGAGCCCTTCAACACAAAGATATGAGTATTCAAAAAAAATTTTCTACAATATCAAACTTGTGGGATCAACTAGCAATAAGAGAGTAAAAAATGTTTGCTCCATATATGGCTGATAAATGATGAATGTTTTAATTGAATTATAAGTTGTTTATCTTTTGAATATACTTAATTGTATTATCTTTATATTTATATTGATCTTCATTAGAAATACCTCTTAACAATGATATTTATATGTTCTAATATGTTTGTCTAAGTCCATGTAGCTTATAAGTTGTTTATTGGGACTTAGAAGATTGAAATTGGGCAAAACACGAAGAAGATGTCGACTTTGGAGAAGAGGTGGTCAATTAGTTTGATGAAAAAATGAAGAAACGGTCGACTAGTTTGAAGGTGGTCGGTTGGTCATAAAGACGATTGCTCAACATTCTGAAATTGTTGAAGAAGCGGTTGACCGAAGTTGAAGTGGTCAACCAAAAAAATGAACAGATTCAAGCCAAATTTTTCTAAGTGAAAAAGTAGTCGATCGGGGACAAAATGGTCTACCGCAAGACTAGATTTCACACTGGTAACATTCCAACGATCAGGAGGTGGTCAACTAAAATAGAGGTGGTCGACCGAGCACGTTGTTTTCTATAAAAGGAGGAACTCCGAAGTGAAGTTTAACCATGCAAAAATCGTAGCGAAGCTCCGCCAAAATTCATACAAGATTCCTCAACATTTGAGTGCAAATCCTAACTCTCTTAATCCCTCACTTGAGAGTTATATATTTGGGAGTTAGGATTCTTGTTGTAATTTTTGTTTCCGCATTTGTAAATCAATACATCAAGGGTGACGCTCTGTCAACAATCAAGAGAAAGGTGATGCCTTAAGAATTAGTCATTGTGAAGGCTTGACTGACGCCTGTGAAGTTCAATCAACAATAACTGGGGACGTTATGGAGTTTAAGGATTTCTAAGTCAAAAACTTGGAGCGCGGACTTAGATCGGGATTGCCAAACCGGATGAACAAATTCTGTTTGCATTTTCTCTATCACTAAACTCCTTTATATTTGTGATTGTTTGTTTATTTATTTGCATTAAATCACTTAGGATTTAGAGAACACTTCTCTAAAGCCAACATAGAAGACACACAAATTTGCTCTCAAAATGGATTCTTCAATTTCAAAGATTTCAACTATAACATCCGTAACTTTTTACCCTATAAAAATTTTCTTTCCTTTATAACACTCATGAGGAAAAACCAGAGTAATAAACAGAGGAAGTCTTAACCATATAAAGTATTACAAACCATTAGTTTAAAAGTCATTTAAACAAACATTGTTAAAACGTTAACTTAAAACACTTTAAAAACAATAAACACTTGAAAGTATTTTGAACTCTTAAATCAAATAAATACGTTTATTCCATTTCATTGAGCCATAACCCCCAAGGTCCATGTCGCCAACAATACAAACGTCCAAACCGCCAATACTCCATCAGCTACATCATTTATTAGCTTTATCCAATCATTGGCTCCTTACCTATATCACAGGACCTAACTATGAACTTAAAGCCTAGTAAACGATATAAACTTAAAACATGAAATACTCATACAACTTTTGTAATATCATATACAATTTTCTGTTTTATTTATCTGTTACTGTTTTTGTCTTTTACTGTTATTTATTTTGTTTCTATGTCCGCGTATCCAACTAGACCACAAAAATCGCTATTTACTTATCTTTGGTTTCTGTGTAAGGCATAATCAACCGGACCACAAAAATAACTATTTATGTATATTCCGTTTAATTCTGTTACTGATCCATTTTCATTTAGTTCTAGTTACCCATCCAAGTGTTAGAGATGTCAACTTTACAAGGTAGAGCGGTTTATGCACAAGGCGACCATCCCGTGGCACACACCTAGGTGTCCAACTCAAGAACCCACATCCCTAACCACCTATTTACATTTATTCACTTTAGTATACTTTAGGTTTCTAAGTCTTAACGTTGTTGTGCGCATACAATCCTATTTAACATGTTCCTCAATCGTATCCTCAAAACCTGATTCATTCCTAACTAAGGAACTGAACTTAAATCTAATAAAGATACAATTCAAACAATCAAGCAAACAAACAAACCCTATTCCCATAATGTACGCCCTTTCGGACTAAACACATGCAGTACCACTTACCTGAAGTCTTTAGCTTTTAAAGAGTTAGCACTTGAAGTTTCTCCACGTCAATACCTATTCACAATCAGATAGATATTTTTTTATCAACAATAATTCTCCAAAACTATTATCTATCATCAAGTTACATATCTCCATTCCTTAGCATCCATAAAGATAACATAGCAACAACGTAGAACTTTCAAAGCCCAAATACCAAAGTATAGCCATTTATAATGTCCATTCAACTATGTATAACTAAAGCGCATTTGTCCTAAAAGTATTCTCAATTTACCAAAATGAACATAATTACATGTGTAAACCCATTCACATGCAATAACCAAATTCCTTGCAGATCACAGGGCATAAAACAACAAGTGGTATTTTCATCGATTTCCAACTCTAAACAATCTCTATCCAACTACCATCTAATCCAATAATTCCACACTATAAACTTAACAACTTATGCAATAAAGAATCATGCAAATCAATATCCTTAAGGTAAGCAATACAATATCCAGAATATGTATACCTCAAATATTATCCAACGATTAATAACAGCAGCAGAACAACAGAAGAACAATTCATATTATCAAACCCATTAATATGCTATAATACCCCAAACTTTTCATTTTAGAATTTAATAAGAATAATTATACGGAAATTGGAGATGTTCGGATTAATTAGATAATTATCGGGGTATTTTCCAATGATGTAATCGTCAATCATTATCACTAAGAGATATTTGGAATAAATTGGGGATTGGACTGGGGTCGAGAATAATTTAATTAAATGAAGGATTTAATTAAGATATTAAAGAGAAATTTAGTTGGGTAAACAGATAATTTACATTAAAAAGAAATTTGAAGAGATTAATTGGATATTAATAGAAGAATTGGATTAAAGAAAATTAAAATGGAGGGGAGGAAAATTGGATTATTTGGAAGAATTAGTTGAAGGAGATGTGGGTGACTGAACCGGTTCAATCTGGCGGTATGGGAATAAATGAAGGAAAAGGGGGGGATTTGGCTTTCTTATTACTTGGCCTTCGGCCATTTACAGAAGAGAAGAGGGAGATCAAGCAAGAGGGAGAGACCGAGGGTGGAGGGGAGGCGACGATGAGCGCGAACGATCGACGACGATGACTCCGGCGTGCGGCGGCTGCTGGCGAACCAAGGAAGCGAACCGTGGGAAGCTATGGCTCGTAATCAGGACTCTCCCGCGACATGGCTTTCCGGCGAAGATTCTGGCTTCAGGCGAGGATGTTCAGGTAAGCCTAGCCGACTCTTCCTTCCCCTTTTTCGTTCAGTTAGCTGTCGCTAATGATTGGCGACGGCAAGATTGGGCTGGCCAGTTGCGGGTGGCAGGGGTGATCGGAGTGACGGTTCGAGCTGGACCGGCCGAAGGCCTTGGTCCAACTGGTTGCTAGGTCAAACCGGTGATGATGAAACCAACAACTCGCGTGGGGAGTAGCCTCTGGAAAGCTGCATAGAGAAAACGATGTTTTCAGACGTGCTGGAAAGCTACAGGCTGACGGGCTACTTATTGTTGTCTCCTAGGGTGAGGATAAAATGGCAAAAGAGTTCTTGCTTTGGGGTGATTGTTCTCCTGCACGCCGAGAGAGAGCTGGAGCCTTCTGGAGTTGGTGCTGGAGAGCTATGGGCCAAGAAGTGAAGCTTTGTCCTATGGGTGAGATTCTGGCACTTTGATGAAATGATTTATATTGTTGTTTTGTTCTGTATCTTCTGGGTGTTGCTGGATAGACAATAGAGGTTTATATCCTGCGATTATTGATATTTTGGCTGATGAATATTTGAATGGAATGTTCTCTGTTGCTTCTATTGTGAAATGGAGTGACTATGCTAATAGGTTGGGTTTGGTTTGATATTCTGGATGAGTATTCTCTGTTGGTAGTGATAATCTTTGCTGGATATGTTGGATGTCCATTCTGGAAAGCCAATGTTCTATTGTTAAGTGTTTAGCTACTGCCTTCATTAATTTTTGAGCTACTGCTTTTAGGATTTTGTGAAGCATGAGTTTAATGGATTAAGCATTTTGTTTTGATAATAAGTAGTGGTTTGGATTGTCTGGAAGAGTTGCTGGATGGAATTGTTAATCTGTCAGTTGGAAAATAATACTAACTGCTTGTTGTAGTAGGCCATTGTTAGTAATTCTGCCTTTATTAACTTGAGAAGCATGATTTTATCTAGGTTTAATATTCTGTCTATAAAAAGGAATTAGTGAGAGAAAGATTTGATATAAATGGAATTGACTATGTTGTTGGAAGTTGATGAGCGTAGAGATATTGGAAGTGTTATATTGTTGGAATTGAATGTCTGACGTGTCGTTTGTTTGGAATGGTCCTGTGAAGCTACAACTTGTAGTGTTATATTCTATTGGTTGTGTTGGGCAATTAAATGGGTCTAAAGCATGATAATAATTGGGATTTAGTTAGGAGATTTATTATGTAACTGCAAGTCAAATAGAAAAGATGTTAAGAGTTAATGAGTAAACTAAATGATTTTAGTAATGCTAGATGTTTCTAAATTATGAAGGTACTAAAAAGAAGAAAAGTTAGCCTTAAGCATCAAACGCTATGAGAAACGAGATAAGTGATATGCATGTGTCTTGGTCTTCGGACCCTACATCGCAAGTTTAGGAGATGTATGTTTCGTTGCTTGCCGCTTTCCTAGCATATTTCGTTGTTTACAGTTTTTAACAACATGTTTCGTTGTTTACAGTTTTCATAGCATGTTTCGTTGTTTACCATTTTAAAGCATATCTGCAGTTATTAATCGCACATTTCATTGTTTACTGCTTTTATAACATGCTTATAATTATTAATGACATGTTTCATTGCTTATTGTTTTCCTAGCATGTTTCGTTGTTTACAGCTTTATTAGCACGCTTCGTTGTTTACAGTTTTTAAGGGCATGTTTAACTGTTTACAGTATTTAAATGCACGTTTCGTTGTTTACTACTTTTACAGGACGTTTTGATGTTTATTTATACTTTCAAAAATTTGCATGCATTCACGAGCAACAAACAAAAACAAATGCAAATAACGGACGAATCATAAGCCATAAAAAGTAATAAGCGAACGAAGAAACAAATAGCGAATGCAGAAACAAGTCACGAATGAAGAAACCGATAACAAACGAATGATAAATGAAACAGATAACAAATGAATAAAAATTCATAATTAAGTAAAAGAAAAGAAAAAGACAACGATATGATTTGAGGCCGTTTAAGCCTGTGTGGCACAGCCGCTAGCGAGCTTTTGGATTATGCCATCCTCGCTAGCAAGCTTTCGGATTATGTCATTGCTGCTCGTATCTGTTGCAAGGTCCTTGGATGATGTCGGGACATAACGACCAATGATTAGTAGGCTTTCGGATTATGTCATCGCTGCTACATCAGAGGTAAAAGACGAAAAGTATGAACGAAATGTAAAAGACAAAAACGATGAATAAAACGAAAAAGGCGATAACGACGAAAAAAACGTAAAGGATTGACGAGAACGATGGCTAAAACATAAAAGATAAGAAGCTAAGAAAAAGAAAAGAAAGGATTATTTAAAGATGTACAACATTAGCATATAGTAGCATGATAGGTATTATCACTTGAAGCTGGTTGGCTAATTAAAGTAAAGATGAACAAACTATAATTATAAAGTAATATATTATTAATTGTTTTAAACGAATTATTTATGTTTCCGCTATGCATTTAAATAAAAAGGATTTTTATCAACTAAATTATTAATTACGCTTCCACTACGTCTTCAAAGAAAAGTGATTTACGCTTCCGTTATGTTTTAAATAAAAGATTTTTATAACGCTTCCGCAATAAAGAATTTTATTCGTTGAATTTTATACGAGTTTAATGAAAATGTTTAGTAGCGGTCCGACTTTGGGGTGCACTCTGATTCACTTCATAAAGATTTTCAAAGTTTTAAATTTCATGCATTTTTAAAGGGTTTCAAAAAGTCGGGTCGTACATATGCTGAGAGTAATTCATTAATCAACATCATTTAACAATGACATTAAACACTCGCGAAAGCAGAACCTAGAGCTTCCCTTCACTCTTCCAATAGTTTATCTTTTACAGAATCCTTCCCTCTATACTCTCCATGGATACAAAATGTTTCTCACAGCTCCTCACCGAATTACTCTCACCAAAACTCAGAATCTCACAGCCTCACAACTCTTTCTCACAGTTTCTTTCTACATTCTCTCTCAAAAACTCACAGAACCCATTCAACCATTTTTCCAAAACAACACTGCACTGCATCACGTCGCCTATTTATAGACCCCCGCAACTCTTTAGCGTCCATTGAAGATGGAAGGCCAAAGAATGCAGCCCCTTCATCATTCAGATGCGTCCAACGGCCAATCCAGAAGCTTCAGTGCGATGACGTTTCCATTTCTGGAGACTTTAAAAATTGCCGGTTGATCGTTTCCTCTTTGGACGATCGACCACCAAACATAATTATCGACTGCCAACCACAGACGCCGGTTGATTGTTTCCCATAGTGGACGATCGACTACCACTAAATCGATTAGCTGCAAAATCTTATTTTCTAAATCACAAGATGATCACGCCGATTGATCAAATCCTTTGGATGATCGATTGGCAATATTTCTATAATATTGTTTGATACGAATACAGGTCGCTTGATTCTTTCAATGGGTGAACAACCACCATTTTTCTTCCAATCGACCGCCAATCCATATTTTGCCACTAAGTGAATCACGGGTTGATCACTATCAATTGCTAAAATCAACCTCCATTTCATCTATCATCCGCCACATTATTTCTTATATATATATATATATATCCTAATTACCCCTAAACTTCAATAATCTTCTAACTAACTTCTTTTAATATTATCTCCTTATCATCTATTAAGTCTCTAATTTATTCTTATATCTCATAAACAAGCTTTACTTCCAAAACCAACACTAAATCCAGTATACCCATGAATATTAATAATCTTAATATATCTAACTCTCATTAATACCTTAAACAAAAGTTTTTATTTTTCATCTCCAACTTCACTGACTATAGTTTACTAATCCAATCATACATCATCTAATCTAATTTCAATATCACCGAACAATTCTTTAATAAATCTTAATCCTTCCCCAAGCTAAATAATCTAAGGGTATTATTTTTCACTTAATCCAAACATATTTCACTTGACTAGTATGATAATTATCCATTTCAGCTCTTAATACCCTAAGATCATCACTTAAGCCATGCATTTAGCTCTACGAAAATTCAAGATATTACATCAACCACCCATGCTAATGAGGTTGAACCTCTATTTATAGTGGAATAACTCCATAATGGTCATTATGACATTTAGAAAAAACCACTACAAATATTAATCTCCCATTTAACTTAGAATATATTTATAACAAAAATGTTATAGAAATCAAAATATCTTGTTACCATACCTCAATACTTGACACTATGACATTAACTCAAATTTGACATAATTCATTTAAAAAAAAGTTCAAAAGTTACTTTATATTTGTTAATTAATTGAATAATCAATAATTCAATTATTTCATTTAATGGAATATAACAAACATATTAACTTTGACAACTTTTGTCATTGTGTCTTAATTAATTGAATAATCAATAATTCAATTATTTCATCTAATGGAAAATAATAAACTTATTATTAAGTGTGTTCTTTGTTTATTTTTCTATTATTTAAATAATGATAGAAGGTGACAATGAACCGATGGACCTATAGTTGTATTGTAACAACCCAATCCTAACTTTCTGTTAAACGATGTAATCAGACTTTAGAGGAAAGAATTTGTGTAATACATGTATTTACATCGTCTCTATACGCGTTAAATTATGACTCATAATCAATTCGGATAAAAACTTAGTCGAAAACGCAAAGGAATTGGACTTTCGAACCATTAGGACGCATACAGACGCCTTTGCAGACAAGAAGTGTCATCCGCAAAACACATGGAACATCATCTAGGCCTTGGGGACGACTTGGGACTCCATTTAGCGTCCTAACCTCAGTGTGTTGTGGTGTTGCGAACGCGGACGATGCAGACGTGAGCAGGACACGTCTGCATCGAATTTGTTTATGTCTGGAGACTTTAGGATGATTGCGGATGAAGAGGAGAGTCGTTCGAATTGAATATGTCTGATTCCTGGACACATTCGGAGGATGCATGCGGACGAGGAAGAGCTCATCTGAATTGAATCTGTTAGATTTTTAACTTGTGCGGACGACATGTGCAGGTGCCAAATGGCGTCCAAACCCCGACTGCGGATGGTACGGACGAAAGTAGGGATGCCTCTCCTCGTCCCCAAGCGTGATTTAGCCTACAGGTTTTGGTCTTGCAGAAGACTACGGACGGAATCAAGTCATCCACACCTGTCCAAATCATCGCAGTTCAGTGACAAGATAAATTAAATCAGAACAAACAATCTAAACACAGCCCGACGCCTCTCACTCCCACGTTCCCGACCTACTATTTTGTTGTTAAACTTAGTTTATGCCATGATTAACTCTTATCTTAGTCGTCATATGCTGCAACTAATTAGTTACCTTCAAGTCATTGCTCTATGTGACAACTGTTTACCTTCATACTAATCTATGGAACCAGAAAAATCAAACGTTATTTATTGTTTGAGCTCAAGCATGTTTAGTTATTCATGTTGATAACCTTTACATTGAACAGCATGTGAGTTGTTATATTATTCGTTAATACTCATTGTTGAATGTAGTCGTTATTATGGCACGTTTCATATTCTGTTTCGGATGGTTTGGCTACTGCTTCTTATTATTTAAAAGCTTGTATTATTGCCTTAGTTTAATTTTGTTCACTGTTAGTTCAATTTTGTTCACTGCTATACCTTATAATTTAGAAAGCATGAAGTGCATGCTTGATCCAACGTTTCGTTTTGTCGTCTTTCCCTGCTGTAATTTCAGATGTTGGATGCATGTTTCACTGTCTTAAATTATGGACTCGTCGTTGTATGGTATCGATTATAAATCATGTCTCTCTGCACTATTTTTAATGTTTCGCTGTTGACTGTAGTAAATTAAAAGCCTGTCAATGTCCATTTATTTCTGGTCTGTTTAGCCGTTAAACGCATGTTTCCACTATTTTGCTTCAATGTTTCTCGCTACTGCTAATAACATTAAGAAGCATGTTTCCACTGTTACCTTCCAATATTACTCGCTGCAATTCTAGGTGTATAAAAAGCATGTGAGACGATCACATTTTCTATTGTTATGCTACTCATATGCGATGCTGTCATTATCGTTACAAAGCATGTTCCACCGTTTATTCGATTGACATTCACTGCTGTTATTTTCGTCTAAGAAGCACGTTTCCGCTATTTAGTGGTTCGTTGATATATATATAATCGTTAGAAAAGCATGTTAGTGTTAAAACCCTGTTGTGATGGTCGATTGAAACCCCGCTTAGATGTCCTAATCTTTCCCCTATTATATTCAATTAATGCATGCTTAGTCATTTATGATATTCTGTTATTATATTTAATTAAAGTATGCTTAGCCATTTATGATTTTTCGCTATATTATTTGATTAAAGCATGTGCAGTCATTTACGATTTTCTCTATTTTTCCCGATTCAAAACATGTGTAGATGTGCACATTTCAGCTGTCTCATGTTAGTTATCAATAGCATGATAGTTCCACTTGTAATTATGCGTTGTTTTGTTTTCGTTATATGTAAGCACGCTCTATTATTCGTTCCGTCTATTATTGTGAATTTCTTTAAAGCATTGTTAATTACTTTCCATGTATATTACTTAATCTGAGAGTGCTAGGTTGTATTCATGATAATAGAAACCAAGTAGGGGGTACTTCCTCATGGTGATACCCACATGCATGAGTGAGGGAAAATGCTAAGAAAAGGAATGTTTGGGATGGGCGGGATACGCCCATCACCGAAGAAACCCTCCTTGCACGATACGCTGAGAGGGAAGAAACCCTAAAGGCGAGATACACCAGAAGGGGAGGACCTTTGAAGGCAAGATACGCCAGAAAGGGGACGAAAAAGGGAGTTGGGGGGCAGATGGGTAGCGGAACTAGTCCGCGGTTAGGCGAAGCCCCTAACCTTGACGGGAACGAGGACCTAGTTGCAAGTAAAGGGTGAAGTATGGTCAACTATTCCATCCCTTAAGATCCCTCCAATCTCCAGCTCGATGTACGGGTAAAGAATAAACGAAGAACAAACGTGATGAAAAAAATTGGTTTTGGTGGCCCCTATTCCAAGAAGAATTAAATAGAAATATGCATAATTGTTTTTCCCTCATTTCCTTACTGGGCGTAAGGTCATGTCCTTACTTGTGGTGCAGGTACCGAGATGGTTGTACCAGGAGCGAGGAGGAGGGCATACCTGTGAAGCCTGTGGCGTATCCGGAGGGGACGCAAGTTGAGTACGCCGTCAAGTAAGAATGGAAAGAGTAATTTTGTAAGAGCAAACGTCGGATTGTTTTATGAACGTTAATTATCCCTTTACCCTTATTAAGAACTTATTCAAAATATTATGTAGGTTTCACCTTTGGATTTAAAAATTAATATTTATAAGTGATGCTTTTAAATTATGCTTCCGCTACATTTCTAAATTAATGTTTTGAAGTAATGATTTTCATAATTTCGTTTCCGCTAAATATATTGCTCATAGTATTTCCTCCAATTTAAATTGACCGTTTAAAAATGGTTGGTAACGATCAGATTTGACACTCTGATATTCCTTAAGAAAAGTTTTTAAAAGAAAAATTTAATATCGAGAATTGTTTTAATAAATTTTAACGGATCTTAGAAAGAATTAAAAAATCTGGGCCATTACATGTATGCTCCAATAATATTTCGTTAATTAATATAAACTCTTTATATTAATTAACATAATTATTAACTCTAAAGTAATTCCACTAAATACTTCGAGTTCCACTCTTAAAAGCTATAGAGTATATTTATTCAAAGTGATGTCCATTGATTTAGTCATTACATATGTATTAACCCTCCATTTAAATTCGTAATAGAGCTAGATTTCTAATCCGTTAACCTCAAATATTATGTCTTTATCCTGGACTACCATTAGTTCTGGATTGAATAATTAATTCATAACGATTATGAATTGCAAGCTAATTATTCGATCTTTGAACTAACAAACAAGGGAATCTATGAAATTGGATTTCATTGTATCGATATTAATAGTCCCAACTATTTATTTTAATTCACTCCCAATATACAAGGTATACGAATCGTAGCTTGTATAAAACTTTACCGAGTAAATTAAAGAATAAATTAAAATGAAATAGGAATTTGTTAAATACAACGAATTAAGATCATACATATATGACAATTATTATGATAAAATTAATTGTTCTATATTTAAAGAAAATAATCATAAAAATATAATTTTATCTGGTCCACTCCTATATAATCATATTATATAAACTATATTTATCTTATGTCACTGCATATATAGTCAAAATATGACTATAGATTCTTAATGAGATAAACTATGTTGATGACTATGAATTATTTGAAGATTTCATACTTCAAATATAAGTCATGGACTTATTTTGGTTATTACTCATTATATTTTATCTCATATATATACAATATATATGTTAATATAAAGTTATCATAAATAACTAAGGAATTTTCAATGAATTTTATAAAATATAATATAAAATATTGACATAATTTCAATCAATATAAATTTATTCATATATTACAAAATTGTTCTACTACATTTGCTTGTTGGGCATTACTCTCCATATATAGAAACTGTGGAATGTTACCGTTGTGAATTCTAGTCGAGCAGTCGACCATTTTAGCATACTAGTCGACCGCTTCTTCACAATTCCTATTTTTTGCTCGACCGGCCATTCGACCGCTTCATCAACCATAAAAACAACAAGCAATCTATTTAATGTTGCGATCAACCATTTCTTCTGTAACACTCATTTATTATTACTATTATTGTCATTTTTTTAAACATCATCATCATAAAACTTGATTTAAGAGCTATTCGCAATAAAATCATTCTTTGTAATTTACTAGTAGAAAAACTCTTCATTTAAAATTATATAGATATACTTTGTCAAGTCTCAAGCATAGCAAGTCTTTTACAATACATATTAAATTCCCTCCAAATGACTAAGAAGAAAACCATGTACCCAAAACCCTTCATTCAAAATTATATAGGTATTTTTTTGTCAAATCTCGACTATAGCAAGTCTTTATATATATATATATTCCCTCCAAATGACTTTAAAGAAAATTCATATACTCAAAATAGTTTTAACGCAAGTCATCACAGAAGTCTATCGATACTCTCTACCGCTAATCGTGGAAGGTGACCAACAACTGTCAAGTACTCCGTATGGTTGAGCTTCCTCCACCTGTACTTGGGTACACGCTCCCGATTTCTCCATACCTACAATGCAAGGCTCATCTATAAGTCTAAGACTTAGCAAATAATGCATATGACCATGAACATGACATAACGTGACAGCTATTTCATACTCTTTTTCTTTTCTTGTCTTTCTTTTTTCTTTCACTTTTTGATTATGAGTAGACTCCATAGTGAGGCACACACTACTTTCCTCCACCCTTTTGGGAGGACTCCACCCTTTTGGGAGACAGACTCCACCCTTTTGGGAAACCTCCGTTAGTTGCTGTGTAATTTAATGCACAATGGCCTAGCACCCTTTTGTATTAGCCAACCCCGAGTTGCACCGGAAGCAAACTAACTGGCTAATGTCTCACTGGCCATCTCTTTTAGGGCAACATGTACTCAGTCACCATTTACATACATTTTTCTTTCTTTCTTGTTCTACATCTTCCTTTACTCTTCATATATGACTAGGCTTCATAGTGGGATACACACTACTTTTCTCCACCCTTTTAGGAGACGAACTCCACCCTTTTGAGAGTCCTCCATTAGATGCTGTGTAATTTAATGCACAATGGCCTAGCACCCTTTTGTACCAGATAGCCTCGGGTTGCGCAGGAAGCAAACTAAAAGGCTAATGTCCCACTGGCCCACCCTTTTGGAATAGCCTATTCTCAACTACCATTTACATACATTTTATCCCTATATTTATCTTTCTTAAATGCAAACTCATGTATGAACACACGTCATAATGTAACATGAAAAATTTCACATCACATGCCACTATCAAACCACAGGATTAATAAACCCTCTACATGCTCAACTAATTAAGGAAAAACATCAACAATAAACTTCTAAGGATAGATCAACATCAACATAGCCTAAAAAAACCAATCCTAATCAAGGTTCATCGAAGCAGCAAATGGAATAATCAACCAAACCTATCACCAATTTATTATTAGCAATAAATGAAACAGAAGACAAACCTTGATCAACAGAATATTCTATTCAGCAATGTTCATCAAATTACAATTGGAGTATAAAAATCAACTCAAAGGAGCAGGGAAGCTGTCTAGAGCATACATCCTACATTATAGTTATCAAAGAGCAAATGGAAGAAAGATATAAAAGAACAGGCCTATCTCATGCATTTCCCATTAAGTAGAAATTAACAGAGTAAAGTCTCACCTACCGAGTGTAGACATCCAACCGTATCCCAGGAAGTAGTAACTAATAGCATGACTCCAATTAAGTTAACAGGGCTTAACTTATTCATCAACATCCAATGGTAGTAACCCAAAAATGTAACTAGAACACTTTGTCTATAGAGCAGTGATTGACGGCAGAAAACTAAATACAGACAGGAACTAAATTTGCATAACACTATTTTCCAACTATGATTCTCGAACAGAACCAAACCAATTTACAACGTATAATACCCTTGTAATGCCCAGTAAACTACAACCAAATGAAGAATATATAACTATATCTACAGGGCATAATATTCGACTATGTTCAATGAGCAACAACCAAATTGAAGAACAAGAATCATTCAACCAAGAAAAATCCTCAACAATATCAGTCAAATCACCAGAGCATAAAATTAAATCAGCAGAGCATGAACCCCAACAATAGCCATCACAACAATAGAAGAAAAATAGAGCACAGACTTTCGCCTGGCACCTCTCATTGTAGGGCCGCCGAGGCCAAATCACAAACAACATTTACTTACCTACCTCGTCAATGGCACGAAATAGATTTCTCAAACAACTGCTTCCTCCCTCTCCTGAGAATGCTCGGTTCCCTTCCAGTACCCACGGTTGGTCGCCGCCGTCACCCAACTCTCAATCCCCGCCTCCTCGCTTCCTCAATTTCCTTCTATCTCTTCTCTTTAGGGCACCACGAAGATTGTAGCTTGCAGGTATGCGGGTCTGGGTTCGTTTTTCGAGACCTGGATGCTTCTCGATTCGCCCCTCAGTCACGCGGGTCTGTCTCCGCTCATGCAGGTCCATCTCCCACCCGCGTCCCTTTTCTTCCCAAGTCCCAGCGCTACTCTCCCTTAGCCTGTCCCTTTTCCCTTGCTTTTCTTCTTTTCTCTCTTTTTTCCTTTTCTTTTTTTTGTTTTCTTTCCTGCTGATTAGGTTCTGACCTGTATCCTTCCCTTACAAAAAATTAGTCTCCATCACCCATTATCCATTCATAATTTAATCCTTTCCTTCCAACTTCTCCTAAAAAAAATAGTCTACATCACCTAACTTAAAGCACAGTAATCACCACTAAACTTCCAAAATATCCCTACTCAAAAATTATTCAATCTCCACCAAAAATTATAAGTCAACTTGTCACGAGGAGGAAGTTATACAATCGGTAATATGTTGTTTGGAGAAAGACCAAATAAAAACGTTTGGACGCCAATGACTAAAGGTTGCACAAAATCGAAGAATGAATTCCAAATCACACCAAAACTTGAACACTTCAATATATTCCAGAGATTAACCACGTCCAAGAATCCAGTACCAAAATCACAAATAAAATTTAAGGAACTTTCAACACACTTACAAGCTAGTCCGCTAACTCACAAATCAGAATTAGCGACTTCAATGGATCCTTTAAACAAAGACCACTCCACCTTGTTTTCTTTTGGTCTTCTAAACCTTCACGCTGGAGAACACCTCGAGGAGAGATGTAGGAAGATTTAGTATAAAGGTTCCTCTCCAAGACCAAACAAGAAACTATGAGAGTTATGATTTTTGGCTTCAAGTTGCGGTAGAAACCTATACAAGAAAAACTGTGGAGTTTGAAAAGGAAAACTTCAAACAAGTTTGCTTCAGCTGATGGGAATTCAAACTAAGGGTTTGGGACAACATTATGGAAGATTAAATACTTTCATATAGGTTGCCCTAATGCAAAATTATAAAAATACCCTCCTAATAAAAAATCGGCCATGAATGTTTGGCTAATATGTTAGTCGAGCACTCCAAAAAGATCAATGTTTTAACACTCCTAAATCTTTCCAAAAACAATCTAATATCTAGTAATTCATCAAAACATAAATTCATAAAACATGTCAAAACATTTAAAAGACATATCTTTGACTAGGGAATCTCTTTAAGCCTCGGTAATTGGGGCACCAATGTGGTCTCAAGTCATTTGTGCTAGCCAAGTGGTTGCAATGGAATTCCCAGTGAGCATGTATTTTGGCATTCCTTTATCTTCTTGCATAGGCTCATCTTCAACTCCTTCAAGTGTGATTCCCCCTGCAAAATAATAGCTTGTTAGAAAAGCGATGATCCTCTTGACTTGGGCCATAGTGATCGAACTTTGTGGTGCATCAACATTTGGCTAGGGCTACAACTGTCACCTACCAGCAACTGTACGCATCAACGCTTAAACAGCCTCACCCACCCGTTGATTGGCCAATCTCGGCTCCAACCGAGGACCAGCTAACAAGCCCACACTCATATCATCTCTTTTACATTTATTCCTTTAAACTCAGTTATTATCTATTTCTGTTTCTTTTTTAAAAACTATGCATTAAAACCATTTTCGTATCATTTTGAAAACAATGATGCATGATACTCGTGAATGCATACAATATCTATATCATCAATAAAATTCTCAAAGCATGATCATATTAAAATTCTATAATTCTCAAGCATGATCATATCAAATCCTTAACTTAATTTAATAAACACGTCACTAAAAGAACCTAATTCTAATAAACACATCATCATGCAGTAACACAACCTTAAACCATGTCAATATAAAATCCTATAATCCTCAAAGTACATTCTATATCAAATCTATAAAGTAAAGAACCTAAATCTAATAAACACTGTCAACATACAATTTCCTAATTCTTATGATGTAGGGCATGAAGACCAAAACACATACAATATCAACTTACCTGGGATCCGCAATGTGTTTTGCACTTAAGTCCTCTTTTTTAATATCTGCAAAATAAATAACATTTATTCATTAATTTCATTTCCCCAAGAACCATGCACTGAATTCCATTACTAATAACACTTACAATTTCCATCCATTAAACATTCACACCTTTATTTTCATCTTTTACCTTTAACATAGCTTTATCCTAAAATCCATAAATCATAACAAGCATTTAAGAATGAACCCAATCAACCAATTTACATCCATCCCTTTTTACGGATTATCCGCATTACTCAAATAAGGAGCATAACCCAACTTAATCCAATAGTTTACCAATATAGTAATCGGATAGAGAGAAATCATCACACATAACAACCATAAGATAATTCTACAACATGATCTATTCCCTCAATTAACTGTCCAACAATAAGGAGCATTATCTAATATCAAAACATTAATCTTAAAGGAACAGACAATTTATTTCATAACAGTCCTCAAAGTATGCAATCCATATATATAAAAGAACAGTCCTACATTATAATCATACCAATCCTCAAAATATATAATTCAGAACAACTATTTCATAACAGTCCTCAAAGCATATAATTCATAACAATTATTTCATAATAGTTTTCGAAGTATACAGTTCAATAATATAGTCTCATGATGCAGGGCCTCCACTGGCCACCACATCCTATTTCTTACCTTTGAAGAACTTTCTCGCAGTCCTTAGAGCGTTTAGCTCATTATCCTTTTTCTCGTTAATACCTTCAAAATAATTATCATTTATTTATTAATATATTTATCCATTGTAAACCTTAACTTTTATACAATTATTCTGTTACTTCATTTCACATTTTTCGTCCAATTATTTTCATCGACCAATTAACCAATAATTATTAACCACAGAATTTTTCTAAACCTTAACGCTTAATAAATCCTAATATTCAACTTCACTTTACAATTCATTATCTTTTAATGAAGAATCCATTGGAACCAACAAAGCATATATTCAACTTTATACCCAAAATCACATACTAATATATCCTGCACATTTAGGCCTTCCTGCACCCAACTAACCACTTAACAGTTTTACAAAGTCAAGGCTTAAAAACTAGCAAATTAATAGGCATTCAAATAGTCCAACCATCCAACCATTATCCCAACCACTCGAAACCTCTCAAAACCTTTTTTTAATTTATAGCTCAATGTAAATAGAACATAACATTCAAAGGAAACCAATCATCAATATATCCAAGTAAACCAATTTAGTAGCATAAGTCCAAGACCAACTTAACAACCTATATCTAACAATAATTCTTCAAAACAGATACAACTTTAACAAGTGCAACTATCAACAAGGCTATCGACAAGAAGTACCATCCAACAAAATCATCCATTAACAGCGCATAATTCAAAGAGAGCATTTTTCCAATGATAGAGCATTTACAATAGGGCATTATTTCCTCCATCAATACACATCACATAACCATGGAGCAAAAACCAACATAGGCATAATTTATCAACAGAATATGAATACATATACAAGCTGAAATCAAAAAGAGTATACTTCATCCAATTACAACTTCCTTAAATCGTAGCAATAGAGTAAAACTCATAAAATCCATAATTGAAATGAAGAAAGTCCTTACCCAAAGAATAGTTGAGGACAGTGAACCTTCTTCACTGTTTTCCTCAAAGTCTTCCAGAGAAGACATTCGGCCAACAATAGGGAGCATTATCTAATATCAAAACATTAATCTTAAAGGAACAGACAATTTATTTCATAACAGTCCTCGAAGTATCCAATCCATATATATAAAAGAATAGTCCAACATTACAATCATACCAATCCTCGAAATATATAATTCACAACAATT